>JAGMVL010001446.1:0-46396 GCA_019202695.1 Populus x sibirica
GATCCAACGGTGGGATTAAAGAGATTAGGCCCCTTTTTACCCGTTACTCAAGTTTAGCTGACCGAGCTCCTTATCAACGAGTAGCGATTCCATAGCTTTCTCAAGGAAGCGCATCCAGGAAACTCGCTTAAAAAATTTGATTGGCATCCAGCGGTGGATCCCGAAGTTATGGCCCTTTTGACCCGTTACTCCGAATCTGCCGGCCCGGACCTCCTCTTCACCAAGTAGCAATGAGTTATCGACGGTAACACAAAGAAAACCAGCTACGGATAATCGTGTCAAAATTTAAGCGCGATCCGATGGTGGGGTTCAAAAGTTATGGCCCTTTTGACCCATAGTTACTCAAGTTTGGCCGACTCGACAGAGCTACGTTATCCACGTGTAAAGTTGCGATACCAAATCTACAGCCATAGAAGGGAAAGCGGCATCCAAGAAACCGTGTAAAAATTTAAGCATGCGATCAGCGGTGGGATCAAAAGTTATGTGACCCTTTTGAAGCCCGTTACTCAAGTCTTCAATTTGGGCCGAGAGCGAGCCCATTTATCGAAGCCAATTAGCGATACCATAGCTACCTCCAAGCAATACCATCTGAGGAATCATCGTGTAAATTTGATTGGGGATCCCACGGTGGGATCCAAAGTTATGGCCCTTTTGACCGGCCGTTACTCAAATTTGGCCGCCGGGCTCTCCTTATCACCAAGTAGCGGTTCCATAGCTTACTCAAACAAAACCAACTACCATAATCATTAACTTTTTTAAATACATCCAATAATGTTCAAAAGTTATCCCTTTACTGATTAATCAAGTTTACCCGGCTGTTTAGGGTATCCAATCTACGCCAGGAAAAAGGCTTCCGAGAGACTCGCTTAAAAATTTGACTTGGGATCCAGCGGTGGGGATCAAAAGTAATGGCCCTTTTGACCCGTTACTGGAAGTCTTGGCCGGCGGACCTCCTCGTCTCCAAGTAGCGTTACGATCGCTACCCCAAACATTACCACCTGCGGAAACTCGAGCAAAAAATTTAAGCGAGATCCAACGGTGGGATCAAAAGTTAAGGCCCTTTGACCCGTTACTCAAGTTTGGCCGACGGAGCTCCTTATCACTAGATAGCGATTCCATAGCTTCCTCGAGGAAAACCCGCATCCGAAACTCGTGTAAAAATTTGATTGGCATCCAACGGTCGAATCCAAAGTTATGGCCCTTTTGACCCGTTACTCAAGTATGGCCGCCGAGACCTCCCTCGTCACCAAGTAGCGATTCCTGATAAAATGGGTTCTAAAGAAAATCAACGCATCGGAAACTCGAAACTCGTGTAAAATTTGAGCGCGATCAAACGGTGGGTTCAAAAGTTATGGCCTTTTATTTTAATTTAATTTTATTTAAATTTATTATAAAATAAAATTCCTTTGACCCATTACTCAAGTTTGGCCGACCAGAGCCCATTTATCACTGATTAGCGATTCCATAGCTTCCTCGAGAAAAACTGCATCCAGAAACTCGTGTAAAAATTTGATCGGGATCCAACGGTCAGATCAAAAGTTATGGCCCTTTTGACCCGTTACTCAAAGCGGCCGGACCTCCTTGTCACCAAGTAGCGATTCATAATAACACAAAGAAAACCAACTATGGATAATCGTGGAAAATTTAAGCGCGATCCAATGGTGGGTTCAAAAGTTATGGCCCTTTTGACCCGTTATCAAGTTTGGCCGACCGGAGCTCGTTGTCACTAGTAGACAGCGATACCAAATCTACCCCAGGGAAAACGGCCTCCGGAAACTCGTGTAAAAAATTGAGCGGGATCACGGTGGGATCAAAAGTTATGGCCCTTTTGACCCGTTACTGAAGATTTGCCCGACCAGAGCTCCTCCTCGTATCCAGAGTAGAGAGCTACCATAACTACCCCCAAGGAATACCTCCGGAAACTCGCTTAAAATTTGATTGGCATCCAACGGTCGGATCCAAAGTTATGGCCCTTTTGACCCGTTACTAAAATATGGCCGGCCAACCTCCTTGTCACCAAGTAGCGATTCGACGAGGGGTTACACAAGGAAAACGCATCGGATAATCGTGTAAAAATTTATTGGCGATCCAACGGTGGGTTCCAAAGTTATGGCCCTTTTGACCCGTTACTCAAGTTTGGCCGGCCAGACCTCCTCGTCACGAAGTTGCGATCGCGAAAATCTACGCCATGGAAAACGGCTTCCAGAAACTCGTGTAAGAATTTGAGCGCGATCAAACGGTGGGATCAAAAGTTATGACGCTTTTGACCCATTACTCAAGTTTGGCCGACCAGAGCCCATTTATCACTGATTAGCGATTCCATAGCTTCCTCGAGAAAAACTGCATCCAGAAACTCGTGTAAAAATTTGATGGACCCAACGGCCGGATCAAAAGTTATGGCCCTTTGACCCGTTACTCAAATCCGGCCCGGACCTCCTCGTCACCAAGTAGCGATTCCATAGTTAACACAAAGAAAACCAACTAAGGATAATCGTAAATTTTTAGCGGGATCCAATGGTGGGTTCAAAAGTTATGGCCCTTTTGACCCGTTAATCAAGTTTGGCCGACCAGAGCTCGTTGTCACAGAGTAGCGATACCAAATCTACGCCAAGGAAAACGGCTTCCAGAGACTCGTGTAAGAATTTGAGCGAGATCAAACAGTGGGATCAAAAGTAATGACGCTTTTGACCCGTTATTGAAGTCTTTCCCACAAGAGATCCTCGTCTCCAAGTAGAGCTACCATCGCTACCCCAAGCAATACCACCTACGGAAACTCGAGCAAAAAAATAAAGCGAGATCCAACGGTGGGATCAAAAGTTAAGGCCCTTTTGACCCCTTACTCAAGTTTGGCCGACCGGAGCTCCTTATCACCGAGTAGCGATTCCATAGCTTCCTCGAGGAAAAGCGCATCCGGAAACTTGTTTAAAAATTTGATTGGGATCCAACGGTCGATCCAAAGTTATGGCCCTTTTGACCCGTTACTCCAATCTAGCCGGCCAGACCTCCTCTTCACCAAGTACCGATTCGTCAGTAACACAAAGAAAACACACTATGGATAATCGTGAGAAAATTTAAGCGCGAGCCAATGGTGGGTTCAAAAGTTATGCCCTTTTAACCCGTTACTCAAGTTTGGCCGACTAGAGCTCGTTGTCACGGTGTAGCGATACCAAATCTACCCCCGGGAAAACGGCATCCAGAAACCCGTGTAAAAATATGAGCGCGATCAAAAGTTGTGACCCTTTTGACCCGTTACTCAAGTCTTTCCGACCAGAGATCCTCGTCTCCAAGTAGAGATACCATCGCTACCCCAAGCAATACCACCTAAGGAAACTCGAGCAGAAAAATAAAGCGAGATCCAACGGTGGGATCAAAAGTTAAGGCCCTTTGGACCCGTTACTCAAGTTTGGCCGACCAGAGCTCCTTATCACGAGTAGCGATTCCATAGCTTCCTCGAGGAAAACTGCATCCGGAAACTCGCTTAAAAATTTGATTGGCATCCAACGGTCGAATCCAAAGTTATGGCCCTTTTGACCCGTTACTCAAATATGGCCGGCAGACCTCCTCGTCACCAAGTAGCGATTCGACAGTAACACAAAGAAAACCAACTGCGGATAATCGTGTCAAAATTTATGCGCGATCCAACGGTGGGTTCAAAAGTTATGGCCTTTTTGACCCGTTACTCAAGTTTGGCCGACCAGAGCTCGTTGTCACGGAGTTGCGATACCAAATCTACGCCATGGAAAACGGCTTCCAGAAACTCGTGTAAGAATTTGATCGGGATCAACGGTGGGATCCAAAAGTTATGGCCCTTTTGACCCAGTTACTCAAGTTTGCCGCCCGAGACCTCCTCGTCATCAAGTAGCGATCGATACCATAGCTGCACAAAGAAAACCAACTATGGATAATCGTGTAAAAATTTAAGCGCGATCCAACGGTGGGTTCAAAAGTTATGGCCCTTTTGACCCGTTACTCAAGTTTGGCCGACCGGAGCTCCTTATCACAGGTAGCGATTCCTTAGCTTATCTCAAGGAAAAGGGCATCCGGAAACTCGTGTAAAAATTTGATTGGGATCCAACGGTGGGATCAAAAGTTATGGCCCTTTTGACCCGTTACTCAAAGTCTTGTCGACCAGACCTCCTCGTCACCATGTAGCGATACCAAAGCTACCACAAAGAAAACCACCTACGGATAATCGTGTGAAAATTTAAACGCGATCCAACGGTGGGTTCAAAAGTTATGGCCCTTTTGACCCGTTACTCAATTTGGCCGACCCGGAGCTCCTTATCACCGAGTAGCGATTCCTTAGCTTCCTCAAGGAAAACGCATCCGAAACTCGTGTAAAAATTTGATTGGGATCCAACGGTGGGATCCAAAGTTATGGCCCTTTTGACCCGTTACTCAAATCGGCGGCCAGAGCTCCTTTTCACCAAGTAGCGATTCCATAGCTACCTCAAAGAAAACCAACTACGGATACTCGTGTAAAAATTTAAGCGGGATCCAACGGTGGATCAAAGTTATGGCCCTTTTGACCCGTTACTCAAGTTATGGCACGGACCTCCTTGTCACGATGTAGCGATTCCAAATCTACCACAAGGAAAACGGCATCCGGATAATCGTGTAAAATTTGAGCGCGATCCAGCGGTGGGTTCAAAAGTTATGGCCCTTTTGACCCGTTACTCAAGTCGGGCGACCAGATCCTCGTCCTCAAGTAGCGATACCAAATCTACCCCAAAGAATACCTCCTACGGAAACTAGTGTAAAAATTTCAGCGCGATCAAACGGTTGGATCAAAAGTTATGGCCCTTTTGACCCGTTACTCAAGTTTGGCCGACCAGAGCTCTTCTTATCGGAGTAGCGATTCCATAGCTTCCTCGAGGAAAAGCGCATCCAGGAAACTCGTGTAAAAATTTGATTGGGATCCAACGGTCGGATCCAAAGTTATGGCCCTTTTGACCCGTTACTCAAATCGCCGCCAGACCTCCTCGTCACCAAGTAGCGATTCAGACAGTAACACAAAGAAAACCAACTACGGATAATCGTGTAAAATTTAAGCGCGATCCAACGGTGGGTTCAAAAGTTATGGCCCTTTTGACCCGTTACTCAAGTTTGGCCGACCAGAGCTCGTTGTCACGGAGTAGCGATTCCTTAGCTTCCTCGAGGAAAACTGCATCCGGAAACTCGTGTAAAAATTTGATTGGGATCCAACGGTCGGATCTAAAGTTATGGCCCTTTTGACCGGTTACTCAAATCTTGCCGCCCGAGACCTCCTCGTCACCAAGTAGCGATTCCATCGCTACCACAAAGAAAACCAACTATGGATAATCGTGTGAAAATTTAAGCGCGATCCAACGGTGGGTTCAAAAGTTATGGCCCTTTTGACCCGTAACTCAAGTTTGGCCGACAGGAGCTCCTTATCACGGAGTAGCGATTCCTTAGCTTTCTCGAGAGAAAAGCGCATCAGGAAACTCGTGTAAAAATTTGATTGGGATCCAACGGTCGGATCCAAAGTTATGGCCCTTTTGACCCGTTACTCAAATCTGGCCGCCCAGACCTCCTCGTCACCAAGTAGCGATTCGCTTAACACAAAGAAAACCAACTATGGATAATCGTGTGAAAATTTAAGCGCGATCCAACGGTGGGTTCAAAAGTTATGGCCCTTTTGACCAGTAACTCAAGTTTGCACGGCAGACCTCCTTATCACTGTAGCGATTCCTTAGCTTCCTCAAGGAAAAGTGCATCCGGAAACTCGTGTAAAAATTTGATTGCGATCCAACGGTCGGATCCAAAGTTATGGCCCTTTTGACCCGTTACTCAAGAATGGTCGCCGGACCTCCTCGTCACCAAGTAGCGATTCCAAATAGCTAACACAAAGAAAACCAACTAGGATAATCGAGTGAAAATTTAAGCGCGATCCAACGGTGGGATCAAAAGTTATGGCCCTTTTGACCCGTTACTCAAGTTTGGCCGACCAGGCTCCTTATCACTCGAGTAGCGATTCCATAGCTTTCTCAAGGAAAAGTGCATCAGGAAACTCGTGTAAAAATTTGATTGGGATCCAACGGTCGGATCCAAAGTTATGGCCCTTTTGACCGTTACTCAAATTGGCCGCCCAGACCTCCTCGTCACCAAGTAGCGATTCGACAGTAACACAAAGAAAACCAACTATGGATAATCGTGTGAAAATTTAAGCGCGATCCAACGGTGGGTTCAAAAGTTATGGCCCTTTTGACCCGTTACTCAAGTTTGGCCGACCCCGAGCTCCTTATCACGGAGTAGCGATTCCTTAGCTTTCTCAAGGAAAAGTGCATCCGGAAACTCGTGTAAAAATTTGATTGGGATCCAACGGTCGGATCCAAAGTTATGGCCCTTTTGACCAGTTACTCAAATCGGTCGGCCGGACCTCCTCGTCACCAAGTAGCGAGTCGACATAGTAACACAAAGAAAACCAACTATGGATAATCGAGTGAAAATTTAAGCGCGATCCAACATTGGGTTCAAAAGTTATGGCCCTTTTAACCGTAACTCAAGTTTGGCCGGCCATGACTCCTTATCACTCGGTAGCGATTCCTTAGCTTTCTCAAGGAAAAGTGCATCCGGAAACTCGTGTAAAAATTTGATTGGGATCCAACGGTCGGATCCAAAGTTATGGCCCTTTTGACCCGTTACTCAAATCGGTCGCCGGACCTCCTCGTCACCAAGTAGCGATTCGACGGTAACACAAAGAAAACCAACTATGGATAATCGAGTGAAAATTTAAGCGCGATCCAACATTGGGTTCAAAAGTTATGGCCCTTTTAACCCGTAACTCAAGTTTGGCCGACCGCGGCTCCTTATCACTCGGTAGCGATTCCTTAGCTTTCTCGAGGAAAAGTGCATCCGGAAACTCGTGTAAAAATTTGATTGGGATCCAACGGTCGGATCCAAAGTTATGGCCCTTTTAACCCGTTACTCAAATGCGGTCGGCCCGGACCTCCTCGTCACCAAGTAGCGATTCGACGGTAACACAAAGAAAACCAACTATGGATAATCGAGTGAAAATTTAAGCGCGATCCAACATTGGGTTCAAAAGTTATGGCCCTTTTAACCGTAACTCAAGTTTGGCCGACCGCGGCTCCTTATCACTCAGTAGCGATTCCTTAGCTTTCTCAAGGAAAAGTGCATCCGGAAACTCGTGTAAAAATTTGATTGGGATCCAACGGTCGGATCCAAAAGTTATGGCGCGATCCACTTGGTTCAAAAGTTATGCCGGACTCGACCACCTCCTTATCACTCAGTAGCGATTCCATAGCCTTTCTGAGGAAAAGTGATCCTCGTGTAAAAATTTGATTGGGATCCAACGGTCGGATCAAAGTTATGGCCGTTACTCAAATCGGTCGGCCCGGACCTCCTCGTCACCAAGTAGCGATTCGACGGTAACACAAAGAAAACCAACTATGGATAATCGAGTGAAAATTTAAGCGCGATCCAACATTGGGTTCAAAAGTTATGGCCCTTTTAACCGTAACTCAAGTTTGGCCGACCACGGCTCCTTATCACTCGGTAGCGATTCCTTAGCTTTCTCAAGGAAAAGTGCATCCGGAAACTCGTGTAAAAATTTGATTGGGATCCAACGGTCGGATCCAAAGTTATGGCCCTTTTAACCCGTTACTCAAATGCGGTCGGCCGGACCTCCTCGTCACCAAGTAGCGATTCGACGGTAACACAAAGAAAACCAACTATGGATAATCGAGTGAAAATTTAAGCGCGATCCAACATTGGGTTCAAAAGTTATGGCCCTTTTAACCCGTAACTCAAGTTTGGCCGACCACGGCTCCTTATCACTCGGTAGCGATTCCTTAGCTTTCTCAAGGAAAAGTGCATCCGGAAACTCGTGTAAAAATTTGATTGGGATCCAACGGTCGGATCCAAAGTTATGGCCCTTTTAACCCGTTACTCAAATCGGTCGGCCCGGACCTCCTCGTCACCAAGTAGCGATTCGACGGTAACACAAAGAAAACCAACTATGGATAATCGAGTGAAAATTTAAGCGCGATCCAACATTGGGTTCAAAAGTTATGGCCCTTTTAACCCGTAACTCAAGTTTGGCCGACCGCGGCTCCTTATCACTCGGTAGCGATTCCTTAGCTTTCTCGAGGAAAAGTGCATCGGAAACTCGTGTAAAAATTTGATTGGGATCCAACGGTCGGATCCAAAGTTATGGCCCTTTTAACCCGTTACTCAAATGCGGTCGGCCGGACCTCCTCGTCACCAAGTAGCGATTCGACGGTAACACAAAGAAAACCAACTATGGATAATCGAGTGAAAATTTAAGCGCGATCCAACATTGGGTTCAAAAGTTATGGCCCTTTTAACCGTAACTCAAGTTTGGCCGACCGCGGCTCCTTATCACTCGGTAGCGATTCCTTAGCTTTCTCAAGGAAAAGTGCATCCGGAAACTCGTGTAAAAATTTGATTGGGATCCAACGGTCGGATCCAAAGTTATGGCCCTTTTAACCCGTTACTCAAATCCGGTCGGCCCGGACCTCCTCGTCACCAAGTAGCGATTCGACGGTAACACAAAGAAAACCAACTATGGATAATCGAGTGAAAATTTAAGCGCGATCCAACATTGGGTTCAAAAGTTATGGCCCTTTTAACCGTAACTCAAGTTTGG
Organism: Populus x sibirica; assembly: GCA_019202695.1. Lineage (NCBI taxonomy): Eukaryota > Viridiplantae > Streptophyta > Magnoliopsida > Malpighiales > Salicaceae > Populus > Populus x sibirica. The sequence goes on from JAGMVL010001446.1 coordinate 8,654, forward strand.
CCGACCGCGGCTCCTTATCACTCGGTAGCGATTCCTTAGCTTTCTCAAGGAAAAGTGCATCGGAAACTCGTGTAAAAATTTGATTGGGATCCAACGGTCGGATCCAAAGTTATGGCCCTTTTAACCCGTTACTCAAATCCGGTCGGCCGGACCTCCTCGTCACCAAGTAGCGATTCGACGGTAACACAAAGAAAACCAACTATGGATAATCGAGTGAAAATTTAAGCGCGATCCAACATTGGGTTCAAAAGTTATGGCCCTTTTAACCGTAACTCAAGTTTGGCCGACCGCGGCTCCTTATCACTCGAGTAGCGATTCCTTAGCTTTCTCAAGGAAAAGTGCATCCGGAAACTCGTGTAAAAATTTGATTGGGATCCAACGGTCGGATCCAAAGTTATGGCCCTTTTAACCCGTTACTCAAATCGGTCGCCCGGACCTCCTCGTCACCAAGTAGCGATTCGACGGTAACACAAAGAAAACCAACTATGGATAATCGAGTGAAAATTTAAGCGCGATCCAACATTGGGTTCAAAAGTTATGGCCCTTTTAACCCGTAACTCAAGTTTGGCCGATGACTCCTTATCACTCAGTGGCGATTCCTTAGCTTTCTCAAGGAAAAGTGCATCCGGAAACTCGTGTAAAAATTTGATTGGGATCCAACGGTCGGATCCAAAGTTATGGCCCTTTTAACCCGTTACTCAAATGCGGGTCGGCCCGGACCTCCTCGTCACCAAGTAGCGATTCGACGGTAACACAAAGAAAACCAACTATGGATAATCGAGTGAAAATTTAAGCGCGATCCAACATTGGGTTCAAAAGTTATGGCCCTTTTAACCGTAACTCAAGTTTGGCCGACCACGGCTCCTTATCACTCGAGTAGCGATTCCTTAGCTTTCTCAAGGAAAAGTGCATCCGGAAACTCGTGTAAAAATTTGATTGGGATCCAACGGTCGGATCCAAAGTTATGGCCCTTTTAACCCGTTACTCAAATGCGGTCGGCCGGACCTCCTCGTCACCAAGTAGCGATTCGACAGTAACACAAAGAAAACCAACTATGGATAATCGAGTGAAAATTTAAGCGCGATCCAACATTGGGTTCAAAAGTTATGGCCCTTTTAACCCGTAACTCAAGTTTGGCCGACCGCGGCTCCTTATCACTCAAGTAGCGATTCCTTAGCTTTCTCAAGGAAAAGTGCATCGGAAACTCGTGTAAAAATTTGATTGGGATCCAACGGTCGGATCCAAAGTTATGGCCCTTTTAACCCGTTACTCAAATGCGGTCGGCCGGACCTCCTCGTCACCAAGTAGCGATTCGACAAGTAACACAAAGAAAACCAACTATGGATAATCGAGTGAAAATTTAAGCGCGATCCAACATTGGGTTCAAAAGTTATGGCCCTTTTAACCCGTAACTCAAGTTTGGCCGACCAGCGGCTCCTTATCACTCGGTAGCGATTCCTTAGCTTTCTCAAGGAAAAGTGCATCCGGAAACTCGTGTAAAAATTTGATTGGGATCCAACGGTCGGATCCAAAGTTATGGCCCTTTTAACCCGTTACTCAAATGCGGTCGGCCGGACCTCCTCGTCACCAAGTAGCGATTCGACGGTAACACAAAGAAAACCAACTATGGATAATCGAGTGAAAATTTAAGCGCGATCCAACATTGGGTTCAAAAGTTATGGCCCTTTTAACCCGTAACTCAAGTTTGGCCGACCGCAGAGCTCCTTATCACTCGGTAGCGATTCCTTAGCTTTCTCAAGGAAAAGTGCATCCGGAAACTCGTGTAAAAATTTGATTGGGATCCAACGGTCGGATCCAAAGTTATGGCCCTTTTAACCCGTTACTCAAATCGGCCGGCCGGACCTCCTCGTCACCAAGTAGCGATTCGACGGTAACACAAAGAAAACCAACTATGGATAATCGAGTGAAAATTTAAAGCGATCCAACATTGGGTTCAAAAGTTATGGCCCTTTTAACCCGTAACTCAAGTTTGGCCGACCCAGGCTCCTTATCACTCGGTAGCGATTCCTTAGCTTTCTCGAGGAAAAGTGCATCCGGAAACTCGTGTAAAAATTTGATTGGGATCCAACGGTCGGATCCAAAGTTATGGCCCTTTTAACCCGTTACTCAAATGCGGTCGGCCGGACCTCCTCGTCACCAAGTAGCGATTCGACGGTAACACAAAGAAAACCAACTATGGATAATCGAGTGAAAATTTAAGCGCGATCCAACATTGGGTTCAAAAGTTATGGCCCTTTTAACCCGTAACTCAAGTTTGGCCGACCCGCGGCTCCTTATCACTCGGTAGCGATTCCTTAGCTTTCTCAAGGAAAAGTGCATCCGGAAACTCGTGTAAAAATTTGATTGGGATCCAACGGTCGGATCCAAAGTTATGGCCCTTTTAACCCGTTACTCAAATCCGGTCGGCCGGACCTCCTCGTCACCAAGTAGCGATTCGACGGTAACACAAAGAAAACCAACTATGGATAATCGAGTGAAAATTTAAGCGCGATCCAACATTGGGTTCAAAAGTTATGGCCCTTTTAACCCGTAACTCAAGTTTGGCCGACCAGCGGCTCCTTATCACTCGGTAGCGATTCCTTAGCTTTCTCAAGGAAAAGTGCATCGGAAACTCGTGTAAAAATTTGATTGGGATCCAACGGTCGGATCCAAAGTTATGGCCCTTTTAACCCGTTACTCAAATCGGTCGGCCGGACCTCCTCGTCACCAAGTAGCGATTCGACGGTAACACAAAGAAAACCAACTATGGATAATCGAGTGAAAATTTAAGCGCGATCCAACATTGGGTTCAAAAGTTATGGCCCTTTTAACCGTAACTCAAGTTTGGCCGACCAGCGGCTCCTTATCACTCGGTAGCGATTCCTTAGCTTTCTCAAGGAAAAGTGCATCAGGAAACTCGTGTAAAAATTTGATTGGGATCCAACGGTCGGATCCAAAGTTATGGCCCTTTTAACCCGTTACTCAAATCGGTCGCCCGGACCTCCTCGTCACCAAGTAGCGATTCGACAAGTAACACAAAGAAAACCAACTATGGATAATCGAGTGAAAATTTAAGCGCGATCCAACATTGGGTTCAAAAGTTATGGCCCTTTTAACCCGTAACTCAAGTTTGGCCGACCGCAGCCTCCTTATCACTCGGTAGCGATTCCTTAGCTTTCTCAAGGAAAAGTGCATCCGGAAACTCGTGTAAAAATTTGATTGGGATCCAACGGTCGGATCCAAAGTTATGGCCCTTTTAACCCGTTACTCAAATCTGGTCGGCCGGACCTCCTCGTCACCAAGTAGCGATTCGACGGTAACACAAAGAAAACCAACTATGGATAATCGAGTGAAAATTTAAGCGCGATCCAACATTGGGTTCAAAAGTTATGGCCCTTTTAACCCGTAACTCAAGTTTGGCCGACCGCGGCTCCTTATCACTCGGTAGCGATTCCTTAGCTTTCTCAAGGAAAAGTGCATCCGGAAACTCGTGTAAAAATTTGATTGGGATCCAACGGTCGGATCCAAAGTTATGGCCCTTTTAACCCGTTACTCAAATCGGTCGGCCGGACCTCCTCGTCACCAAGTAGCGATTCGACGGTAACACAAAGAAAACCAACTATGGATAATCGAGTGAAAATTTAAGCGCGATCCAACATTGGGTTCAAAAGTTATGGCCCTTTTAACCCGTAACTCAAGTTTGGCCGACCCGGCTCCTTATCACTCGGTAGCGATTCCTTAGCTTTCTCAAGGAAAAGTGCATCCGGAAACTCGTGTAAAAATTTGATTGGGATCCAACGGTCGGATCCAAAGTTATGGCCCTTTTAACCCGTTACTCAAATGCGGTCGCCCGGACCTCCTCGTCACCAAGTAGCGATTCGACAGTAACACAAAGAAAACCAACTATGGATAATCGAGTGAAAATTTAAGCGCGATCCAACATTGGGTTCAAAAGTTATGGCCCTTTTAACCCGTAACTCAAGTTTGGCCGACCGCGGCTCCTTATCACTCGAGTGGCGATTCCTTAGCTTTCTCAAGGAAAAGTGCATCGGAAACTCGTGTAAAAATTTGATTGGGATCCAACGGTCGGATCCAAAGTTATGGCCCTTTTAACCCGTTACTCAAATGCGGTCGGCCGGACCTCCTCGTCACCAAGTAGCGATTCGACGGTAACACAAAGAAAACCAACTATGGATAATCGAGTGAAAATTTAAAGCGCGATCCAACATTGGGTTCAAAAGTTATGGCCCTTTTAACCCGTAACTCAAGTTTGGCCGACCGAGCTCCTTATCACTCGGTAGCGATTCCTTAGCTTTCTCAAGGAAAAGTGCATCCGGAAACTCGTGTAAAAATTTGATTGGGATCCAACGGTCGGATCCAAAGTTATGGCCCTTTTAACCCGTTACTCAAATGGTCGGCCCGGACCTCCTCGTCACCAAGTAGCGATTCGACAGTAACACAAAGAAAACCAACTATGGATAATCGAGTGAAAATTTAAGCGCGATCCAACATTGGGTTCAAAAGTTATGGCCCTTTTAACCCGTAACTCAAGTTTGGCCGACCGCGGCTCCTTATCACTCAGTAGCGATTCCTTAGCTTTCTCAAGGAAAAGTGCATCCGGAAACTCGTGTAAAAATTTGATTGGGATCCAACGGTCGGATCCAAAGTTATGGCCCTTTTAACCCGTTACTCAAATGCGGTCGGCCGGACCTCCTCGTCACCAAGTAGCGATTCGACAGTAACACAAAGAAAACCAACTATGGATAATCGAGTGAAAATTTAAGCGCGATCCAACATTGGGTTCAAAAGTTATGGCCCTTTTAACCCGTAACTCAAGTTTGGCCGACCGCAGCTCCTTATCACTCCGTAGCGATTCCTTAGCTTTCTCAAGGAAAAGTGCATCCGGAAACTCGTGTAAAAATTTGATTGGGATCCAACGGTCGGATCCAAAGTTATGGCCCTTTTAACCCGTTACTCAAATCTGGTCGGCCGGACCTCCTCGTCACCAAGTAGCGATTCGACAAGTAACACAAAGAAAACCAACTATGGATAATCGTGTGAAAATTTAAGCGCGATCCAACATTGGGTTCAAAAGTTATGGCCCTTTTAACCCGTAACTCAAGTTTGGCCGACCACAGCTCCTTATCACTCAGTAGCGATTCCTTAGCTTTCTCAAGGAAAAGTGCATCCGGAAACTCGTGTAAAAATTTGATTGGGATCCAACGGTCGGATCCAAAGTTATGGCCCTTTTAACCCGTTACTCAAATCCGGTCGGCCGGACCTCCTCGTCACCAAGTAGCGATCCCACGGTAACACAAAGAAAACCAACTATGGATAATCGAGTGAAAATTTAAGCGCGATCCAACATTGGGTTCAAAAGTTATGGCCCTTTTAACCCGTAACTCAAGTTTGGCCGACCCGAGCTCCTTATCACTCGGTAGCGATTCCTTAGCTTTCTCAAGGAAAAGTGCATCCGGAAACTCGTGTAAAAATTTGATTGGGATCCAACGGTCGGATCCAAAGTTATGGCCCTTTTAACCCGTTACTCAAATCGTGGCCGGACCGTCCTCGTCACCAAGTAGCGATTCGACGGTAACACAAAGAAAACCAACTATGGATAATCGAGTGAAAATTTAAGCGCGATCCAACATTGGGTTCAAAAGTTATGGCCCTTTTAACCCGTAACTCAAGTTTGGCCGACCGCAGCCTCCTTATCACTCAGTAGCGATTCCTTAGCTTTCTCAAGGAAAAGTGCATCCGGAAACTCGTGTAAAAATTTGATTGGGATCCAACGGTCGGATCCAAAGTTATGGCCCTTTTAACCCGTTACTCAAATCGGTCGGCCGGACCTCCTCGTCACCAAGTAGCGATTCGACAAGTAACACAAAGAAAACCAACTATGGATAATCGAGTGAAAATTTAAGCGCGATCCAACATTGGGTTCAAAAGTTATGGCCCTTTTAACCCGTAACTCAAGTTTGGCCGACCGCAGCGGCTCCTTATCACTCAGTAGCGATTCCTTAGCTTTCTCAAGGAAAAGTGCATCCGGAAACTCGTGTAAAAATTTGATTGGGATCCAACGGTCGGATCCAAAGTTATGGCCCTTTTAACCCGTTACTCAAATCGGTCGGCCGGACCTCCTCGTCACCAAGTAGCGATTCGACGGTAACACAAAGAAAACCAACTATGGATAATCGAGTGAAAATTTAAGCGCGATCCAACATTGGGTTCAAAAGTTATGGCCCTTTTAACCCGTAACTCAAGTTTGGCCGACCAGCGAGCTCCTTATCACTCGATAGCGATTCCTTAGCTTTCTCAAGGAAAAGTGCATCCGGAAACTCGTGTAAAAATTTGATTGGGATCCAACGGTCGGATCCAAAGTTATGGCCCTTTTAACCCGTTACTCAAATCTGGCCGCCGGACCTCCTCGTCACCAAGTAGCGATTCGACAAGTAACACAAAGAAAACCAACTATGGATAATCGAGTGAAAATTTAAGCGCGATCCAACATTGGGTTCAAAAGTTATGGCCCTTTTAACCCGTAACTCAAGTTTGGCCGACCCAGAGCTCCTTATCACTCGGTAGCGATTCCTTAGCTTTCTCAAGGAAAAGTGCATCCGGAAACTCGTGTAAAAATTTGATTGGGATCCAACGGTCGGATCCAAAGTTATGGCCCTTTTAACCCGTTACTCAAATCGGTCGGCCGGACCTCCTCGTCACCAAGTAGCGATTCGACGATAACACAAAGAAAACCAACTATGGATAATCGAGTGAAAATTTAAGCGCGATCCAACATTGGGTTCAAAAGTTATGGCCCTTTTAACCCGTAACTCAAGTTTGGCCGACCGCAGCTCCTTATCACTCAAGTAGCGATTCCTTAGCTTTCTCAAGGAAAAGTGCATCCGGAAACTCGTGTAAAAATTTGATTGGGATCCAACGGTCGGATCCAAAGTTATGGCCCTTTTAACCCGTTACTCAAATCTGGTCGCCGGACCTCCTCGTCACCAAGTAGCGATTCGACAGTAACACAAAGAAAACCAACTATGGATAATCGAGTGAAAATTTAAGCGCGATCCAACATTGGGTTCAAAAGTTATGGCCCTTTTAACCCGTAACTCAAGTTTGGCCGACCAGTCTCCTTATCACTCGAGTAGCGATTCCTTAGCTTTCTCAAGGAAAAGTGCATCCGGAAACTCGTGTAAAAATTTGATTGGGATCCAACGGTCGGATCCAAAGTTATGGCCCTTTTAACCCGTTACTCAAATCGGTCGGCCGGACCTCCTCGTCACCAAGTAGCGATTCGACGGTAACACAAAGAAAACCAACTATGGATAATCGAGTGAAAATTTAAGCGCGATCCAACATTGGGTTCAAAAGTTATGGCCCTTTTAACCCGTAACTCAAGTTTGGCCGACCGCAGCTCCTTATCACTCGAAGAGCGATTCCTTAGCTTTCTCAAGGAAAAGTGCATCCGGAAACTCGTGTAAAAATTTGATTGGGATCCAACGGTCGGATCCAAAGTTATGGCCCTTTTAACCCGTTACTCAAATCGGTCGCCCGGACCTCCTCGTCACCAAGTAGCGATTCGACAGTAACACAAAGAAAACCAACTATGGATAATCGAGTGAAAATTTAAGCGCGATCCAACATTGGGTTCAAAAGTTATGGCCCTTTTAACCCGTAACTCAAGTTTGGCCGACCGCAGCTCCTTATCACTCAGTAGCGATTCCTTAGCTTTCTCAAGGAAAAGTGCATCCGGAAACTCGTGTAAAAATTTGATTGGGATCCAACGGTCGGATCCAAAGTTATGGCCCTTTTAACCCGTTACTCAAATCGGGCCGCCGACCTCCTCGTCACCAAGTAGCGATTCGACAGTAACACAAAGAAAACCAACTATGGATAATCGAGTGAAAATTTAAGCGCGATCCAACATTGGGTTCAAAAGTTATGGCCCTTTTAACCCGTAACTCAAGTTTGGCCGACCGCAGCTCCTTATCACTCAAGTAGCGATTCCTTAGCTTTCTCAAGGAAAAGTGCATCCGGAAACTCGTGTAAAAATTTGATTGGGATCCAACGGTCGGATCCAAAGTTATGGCCCTTTTAACCCGTTACTCAAATCTGGTCGGCCAGACCTCCTCGTCACCAAGTAGCGATTCGACAGTAACACAAAGAAAACCAACTATGGATAATCGAGTGAAAATTTAAGCGCGATCCAACATTGGGTTCAAAAGTTATGGCCCTTTTAACCCGTAACTCAAGTTTGGCCGACCGCAGCTCCTTATCACTCAGTAGCGATTCCTTAGCTTTCTCAAGGAAAAGTGCATCCGGAAACTCGTGTAAAAATTTGATTGGGATCCAACGGTCGGATCCAAAGTTATGGCCCTTTTAACCCGTTACTCAAATCCGGTCGCCAGACCTCCTCGTCACCAAGTAGCGATTCGACGGTAACACAAAGAAAACCAACTATGGATAATCGAGTGAAAATTTAAGCGCGATCCAACATTGGGTTCAAAAGTTATGGCCCTTTTAACCCGTAACTCAAGTTTGGCCGACCGCAGCTCCTTATCACTCAGTAGCGATTCCTTAGCTTTCTCAAGGAAAAGTGCATCCGGAAACTCGTGTAAAAATTTGATTGGGATCCAACGGTCGGATCCAAAGTTATGGCCCTTTTAACCCGTTACTCAAATCGGGCCGCCGGACCTCCTCGTCACCAAGTAGCGATTCGACAAGTAACACAAAGAAAACCAACTATGGATAATCGAGTGAAAATTTAAGCGCGATCCAACATTGGGTTCAAAAGTTATGGCCCTTTTAACCCGTAACTCAAGTTTGGCCGACGCGGCTCCTTATCACTCAAGTAGCGATTCCTTAGCTTTCTCAAGGAAAAGTGCATCCGGAAACTCGTGTAAAAATTTGATTGGGATCCAACGGTCGGATCCAAAGTTATGGCCCTTTTAACCCGTTACTCAAATCGGTCGGCCGGACCTCCTCGTCACCAAGTAGCGATTCGACAAGTAACACAAAGAAAACCAACTATGGATAATCGAGTGAAAATTTAAGCGCGATCCAACATTGGGTTCAAAAGTTATGGCCCTTTTAACCCGTAACTCAAGTTTGGCCGACCGCAGCTCCTTATCACTCGAGAGCGATTCCTTAGCTTTCTCAAGGAAAAGTGCATCCGGAAACTCGTGTAAAAATTTGATTGGGATCCAACGGTCGGATCCAAAGTTATGGCCCTTTTAACCCGTTACTCAAATCTGGTCGGCCAGACCTCCTCGTCACCAAGTAGCGATTCGACAAGTAACACAAAGAAAACCAACTATGGATAATCGAGTGAAAATTTAAGCGCGATCCAACATTGGGTTCAAAAGTTATGGCCCTTTTAACCCGTAACTCAAGTTTGGCCGACCGCAGCTCCTTATCACTCGCAGAGCGATTCCTTAGCTTTCTCAAGGAAAAGTGCATCCGGAAACTCGTGTAAAAATTTGATTGGGATCCAACGGTCGGATCCAAAGTTATGGCCCTTTTAACCCGTTACTCAAATCTGGTCGGCCGGACCTCCTCGTCACCAAGTAGCGATTCGACAAGTAACACAAAGAAAACCAACTATGGATAATCGAGTGAAAATTTAAGCGCGATCCAACATTGGGTTCAAAAGTTATGGCCCTTTTAACCCGTAACTCAAGTTTGGCCGATCGCAGCTCCTTATCACTCAAGTAGCGATTCCTTAGCTTTCTCAAGGAAAAGTGCATCCGGAAACTCGTGTAAAAATTTGATTGGGATCCAACGGTCGGATCCAAAGTTATGGCCCTTTTAACCCGTTACTCAAATCTGGTCCGGCCGACCTCCTCGTCACCAAGTAGCGATTCGACAAGTAACACAAAGAAAACCAACTATGGATAATCGAGTGAAAATTTAAGCGCGATCCAACATTGGGTTCAAAAGTTATGGCCCTTTTAACCCGTAACTCAAGTTTGGCCGACCGCAGCCTCCTTATCACTCAGTAGCGATTCCTTAGCTTTCTCAAGGAAAAGTGCATCCGGAAACTCGTGTAAAAATTTGATTGGGATCCAACGGTCGGATCCAAAGTTATGGCCCTTTTAACCCGTTACTCAAATCTGGTCGCCAGACCTCCTCGTCACCAAGTAGCGATTCGACAAGTAACACAAAGAAAACCAACTATGGATAATCGAGTGAAAATTTAAGCGCGATCCAACATTGGGTTCAAAAGTTATGGCCCTTTTAACCCGTAACTCAAGTTTGGCCGACCGCAGCTCCTTATCACTCAAGAGCGATTCCTTAGCTTTCTCAAGGAAAAGTGCATCCGAAACTCGTGTAAAAATTTGATTGGGATCCAACGGTCGGATCCAAAGTTATGGCCCTTTTAACCCGTTACTCAAATCGGTCGGCCCGACCTCCTCGTCACCAAGTAGCGATTCGACAAGTAACACAAAGAAAACCAACTATGGATAATCGAGTGAAAATTTAAGCGCGATCCAACATTGGGTTCAAAAGTTATGGCCCTTTTAACCCGTAACTCAAGTTTGGCCGACCGCGGCTCCTTATCACTCGAAGAGCGATTCCTTAGCTTTCTCAAGGAAAAGTGCATCCGGAAACTCGTGTAAAAATTTGATTGGGATCCAACGGTCGGATCCAAAGTTATGGCCCTTTTAACCCGTTACTCAAATCTGGTCGGCCAGACCTCCTCGTCACCAAGTAGCGATTCGACAAGTAACACAAAGAAAACCAACTATGGATAATCGAGTGAAAATTTAAGCGCGATCCAACATTGGGTTCAAAAGTTATGGCCCTTTTAACCCGTAACTCAAGTTTGGCCGACCGCAGCTCCTTATCACTCAAGAGCGATTCCTTAGCTTTCTCAAGGAAAAGTGCATCCGGAAACTCGTGTAAAAATTTGATTGGGATCCAACGGTCGGATCCAAAGTTATGGCCCTTTTAACCCGTTACTCAAATCTGGTCGCCGACCTCCTCCTCGTCACCAAGTAGCGATTCGACAAGTAACACAAAGAAAACCAACTATGGATAATCGAGTGAAAATTTAAGCGCGATCCAACATTGGGTTCAAAAGTTATGGCCCTTTTAACCCGTAACTCAAGTTTGGCCGACCGCAGCTCCTTATCACTCAAGTAGCGATTCCTTAGCTTTCTCAAGGAAAAGTGCATCCGGAAACTCGTGTAAAAATTTGATTGGGATCCAACGGTCGGATCCAAAGTTATGGCCCTTTTAACCCGTTACTCAAATCGGTCGGCCGGACCTCCTCGTCACCAAGTAGCGATTCGACAAGTAACACAAAGAAAACCAACTATGGATAATCGAGTGAAAATTTAAGCGCGATCCAACATTGGGTTCAAAAGTTATGGCCCTTTTAACCCGTAACTCAAGTTTGGCCGACCGCAGCTCCTTATCACTCAATAGCGATTCCTTAGCTTTCTCAAGGAAAAGTGCATCCGGAAACTCGTGTAAAAATTTGATTGGGATCCAACGGTCGGATCCAAAGTTATGGCCCTTTTAACCCGTTACTCAAATCTGGCGGCCAGACCTCCTCGTCACCAAGTAGCGATTCGACAAGTAACACAAAGAAAACCAACTATGGATAATCGAGTGAAAATTTAAGCGCGATCCAACATTGGGTTCAAAAGTTATGGCCCTTTTAACCCGTAACTCAAGTTTGGCCGACCATGACTCCTTATCACTCAAGAGCGATTCCTTAGCTTTCTCAAGGAAAAGTGCATCCGGAAACTCGTGTAAAAATTTGATTGGGATCCAACGGTCGGATCCAAAGTTATGGCCCTTTTAACCCGTTACTCAAATCCGGTCGGCCGGACCTCCTCGTCACCAAGTAGCGATTCGACAAGTAACACAAAGAAAACCAACTATGGATAATCGAGTGAAAATTTAAGCGCGATCCAACATTGGGTTCAAAAGTTATGGCCCTTTTAACCCGTAACTCAAGTTTGGCCGACCGCAGCCTCCTTATCACTCAAGTAGCGATTCCTTAGCTTTCTCAAGGAAAAGTGCATCCGGAAACTCGTGTAAAAATTTGATTGGGATCCAACGGTCGGATCCAAAGTTATGGCCCTTTTAACCCGTTACTCAAATCTGGTCGGCCCAGACCTCCTCGTCACCAAGTAGCGATTCGACAAGTAACACAAAGAAAACCAACTATGGATAATCGAGTGAAAATTTAAGCGCGATCCAACATTGGGTTCAAAAGTTATGGCCCTTTTAACCCGTAACTCAAGTTTGGCCGACCGCAGCTCCTTATCACTCAGTAGCGATTCCTTAGCTTTCTCAAGGAAAAGTGCATCCGAAACTCGTGTAAAAATTTGATTGGGATCCAACGGTCGGATCCAAAGTTATGGCCCTTTTAACCCGTTACTCAAATCTGGTCGCGGACCTCCTCGTCACCAAGTAGCGATTCGACAAGTAACACAAAGAAAACCAACTATGGATAATCGAGTGAAAATTTAAGCGCGATCCAACATTGGGTTCAAAAGTTATGGCCCTTTTAACCCGTAACTCAAGTTTGGCCGACCGCAGCCTCCTTATCACTCAAGAGCGATTCCTTAGCTTTCTCAAGGAAAAGTGCATCCGAAACTCGTGTAAAAATTTGATTGGGATCCAACGGTCGGATCCAAAGTTATGGCCCTTTTAACCCGTTACTCAAATCTGGTCGGCCAGACCTCCTCGTCACCAAGTAGCGATTCGACAGTAACACAAAGAAAACCAACTATGGATAATCGAGTGAAAATTTAAGCGCGATCCAACATTGGGTTCAAAAGTTATGGCCCTTTTAACCCGTAACTCAAGTTTGGCCGACCGCAGCCTCCTTATCACTCAGTAGCGATTCCTTAGCTTTCTCAAGGAAAAGTGCATCCGGAAACTCGTGTAAAAATTTGATTGGGATCCAACGGTCGGATCCAAAGTTATGGCCCTTTTAACCCGTTACTCAAATCTGGTCGCCAGACCTCCTCGTCACCAAGTAGCGATTCGACAGTAACACAAAGAAAACCAACTATGGATAATCGAGTGAAAATTTAAGCGCGATCCAACATTGGGTTCAAAAGTTATGGCCCTTTTAACCCGTAACTCAAGTTTGGCCGACCGCAGCTCCTTATCACTCAGTAGCGATTCCTTAGCTTTCTCAAGGAAAAGTGCATCCGGAAACTCGTGTAAAAATTTGATTGGGATCCAACGGTCGGATCCAAAGTTATGGCCCTTTTAACCCGTTACTCAAATCTGGTCGCCCGACCTCCTCGTCACCAAGTAGCGATTCGACAAGTAACACAAAGAAAACCAACTATGGATAATCGAGTGAAAATTTAAGCGCGATCCAACATTGGGTTCAAAAGTTATGGCCCTTTTAACCCGTAACTCAAGTTTGGCCGACCGCAGCCTCCTTATCACTCAATAGCGATTCCTTAGCTTTCTCAAGGAAAAGTGCATCCGGAAACTCGTGTAAAAATTTGATTGGGATCCAACGGTCGGATCCAAAGTTATGGCCCTTTTAACCCGTTACTCAAACTGGCCTCGGCCGACCTCCTCGTCACCAAGTAGCGATTCGACAAGAGTAACACAAAGAAAACCAACTATGGATAATCGAGTGAAAATTTAAGCGCGATCCAACATTGGGTTCAAAAGTTATGGCCCTTTTAACCCGTAACTCAAGTTTGGCCGACCGCAGCCTCCTTATCACTCAGTAGCGATTCCTTAGCTTTCTCAAGGAAAAGTGCATCCGGAAACTCGTGTAAAAATTTGATTGGGATCCAACGGTCGGATCCAAAGTTATGGCCCTTTTAACCCGTTACTCAAATCTGGTCGGCCAGACCTCCTCGTCACCAAGTAGCGATTCGACAGGAACACAAAGAAAACCAACTATGGATAATCGAGTGAAAATTTAAGCGCGATCCAACATTGGGTTCAAAAGTTATGGCCCTTTTAACCCGTAACTCAAGTTTGGCCGACCGCAGCTCCTTATCACTCAAGTAGCGATTCCTTAGCTTTCTCAAGGAAAAGTGCATCCGAAACTCGTGTAAAAATTTGATTGGGATCCAACGGTCGGATCCAAAGTTATGGCCCTTTTAACCCGTTACTCAAATCTGGTCGGCCTGACCTCCTCGTCACCAAGTAGCGATTCGACAAGTAACACAAAGAAAACCAACTATGGATAATCGAGTGAAAATTTAAGCGCGATCCAACATTGGGTTCAAAAGTTATGGCCCTTTTAACCCGTAACTCAAGTTTGGCCGACCGCAGCCTCCTTATCACTCAAGAGCGATTCCTTAGCTTTCTCAAGGAAAAGTGCATCCGGAAACTCGTGTAAAAATTTGATTGGGATCCAACGGTCGGATCCAAAGTTATGGCCCTTTTAACCCGTTACTCAAATCTGGCCGCCCAGACCTCCTCGTCACCAAGTAGCGATTCGACAGTAACACAAAGAAAACCAACTATGGATAATCGAGTGAAAATTTAAGCGCGATCCAACATTGGGTTCAAAAGTTATGGCCCTTTTAACCCGTAACTCAAGTTTGGCCGACCGCAGCTCCTTATCACTCAATAGCGATTCCTTAGCTTTCTCAAGGAAAAGTGCATCCGGAAACTCGTGTAAAAATTTGATTGGGATCCAACGGTCGGATCCAAAGTTATGGCCTTTTAACCCGTTACTCAAATCTGGTCGCCGGACCTCCTCGTCACCAAGTAGCGATTCGACAAAGTAACACAAAGAAAACCAACTATGGATAATCGAGTGAAAATTTAAGCGCGATCCAACATTGGGTTCAAAAGTTATGGCCCTTTTAACCCGTAACTCAAGTTTGGCCGACCGCAGCTCCTTATCACTCAAGTAGCGATTCCTTAGCTTTCTCAAGGAAAAGTGCATCCGGAAACTCGTGTAAAAATTTGATTGGGATCCAACGGTCGGATCCAAAGTTATGGCCCTTTTAACCCGTTACTCAAATCTGGTCGGCCAGACCTCCTCGTCACCAAGTAGCGATTCGACAGTAACACAAAGAAAACCAACTATGGATAATCGAGTGAAAATTTAAGCGCGATCCAACATTGGGTTCAAAAGTTATGGCCCTTTTAACCCGTAACTCAAGTTTGGCCGACCGCAGCTCCTTATCACTCAGAGCGATTCCTTAGCTTTCTCAAGGAAAAGTGCATCCGGAAACTCGTGTAAAAATTTGATTGGGATCCAACGGTCGGATCCAAAGTTATGGCCCTTTTAACCCGTTACTCAAATCTGGTCGGCCGACCTCCTCGTCACCAAGTAGCGATTCGACAGTAACACAAAGAAAACCAACTATGGATAATCGAGTGAAAATTTAAGCGCGATCCAACATTGGGTTCAAAAGTTATGGCCCTTTTAACCCGTAACTCAAGTTTGGCCGACCGCAGCCTCCTTATCACTCAGTAGCGATTCCTTAGCTTTCTCAAGGAAAAGTGCATCCGGAAACTCGTGTAAAAATTTGATTGGGATCCAACGGTCGGATCCAAAGTTATGGCCCTTTTAACCCGTTACTCAAATCTGGTCGGCCAGACCTCATCGTCACCAAGTAGCGATTCGATAGTAACACAAAGAAAACCAACTATGGATAATCGAGTGAAAATTTAAGCGCGATCCAACATTGGGTTCAAAAGTTATGGCCCTTTTAACCCGTAACTCAAGTTTGGCCGACCGCAGCTCCTTATCACTCAAGAGCGATTCCTTAGCTTTCTCAAGGAAAAGTGCATCCGAAACTCGTGTAAAAATTTGATTGGGATCCAACGGTCGGATCCAAAGTTATGGCCCTTTTAACCCGTTACTCAAATCTGGCTGGCCAGACCTCCTCGTCACCAAGTAGCGATTCGACAGTAACACAAAGAAAACCAACTATGGATAATCGAGTGAAAATTTAAGCGCGATCCAACATTGGGTTCAAAAGTTATGGCCCTTTTAACCCGTAACTCAAGTTTGGCCGACCGCAGCTCCTTATCACTCAAGTAGCGATTCCTTAGCTTTCTCAAGGAAAAGTGCATCCGGAAACTCGTGTAAAAATTTGATTGGGATCCAACGGTCGGATCCAAAGTTATGGCCCTTTTAACCCGTTACTCAAATCTGGTCGGCCAGACCTCCTCGTCACCAAGTAGCGATTCGACAGTAACACAAAGAAAACCAACTATGGATAATCGAGTGAAAATTTAAGCGCGATCCAACATTGGGTTCAAAAGTTATGGCCCTTTTAACCCGTAACTCAAGTTTGGCCGACCGCAGCTCCTTATCACTCAAGTAGCGATTCCTTAGCTTTCTCAAGGAAAAGTGCATCCGGAAACTCGTGTAAAAATTTGATTGGGATCCAACGGTCGGATCCAAAGTTATGGCCGTTTTAACCCGTTACTCAAATCTGGTCGGCCAGACCTCCTCGTCACCAAGTAGCGATTCGACAGTAACACAAAGAAAACCAACTATGGATAATCGAGTGAAAATTTAAGCGCGATCCAACATTGGGTTCAAAAGTTATGGCCCTTTTAACCCGTAACTCAAGTTTGGCCGACCAGCCTCCTTATCACTCGTAGCGATTCCTTAGCTTTCTCAAGGAAAAGTGCATCCGGAAACTCGTGTAAAAATTTGATTGGGATCCAACGGTCGGATCCAAAGTTATGGCCCTTTTAACCCGTTACTCAAATCTGGTCGGCCGGACCTCCTCGTCACCAAGTAGCGATTCGACAAGAACACAAAGAAAACCAACTATGGATAATCGAGTGAAAATTTAAGCGCGATCCAACATTGGGTTCAAAAGTTATGGCCCTTTTAACCCGTAACTCAAGTTTGGCCGACCGCAGCTCCTTATCACTCAGTAGCGATTCCTTAGCTTTCTCAAGGAAAAGTGCATCCGGAAACTCGTGTAAAAATTTGATTGGGATCCAACGGTCGGATCCAAAGTTATGGCCCCTTTTAACCCGTTACTCAAATCTGGTCGGCCGACCTCCTCGTCACCAAGTAGCGATTCGACAAGTAACACAAAGAAAACCAACTATGGATAATCGAGTGAAAATTTAAGCGCGATCCAACATTGGGTTCAAAAGTTATGGCCCTTTTAACCCGTAACTCAAGTTTGGCCGACCCAGCGGCTCCTTATCACTCAAGTAGCGATTCCTTAGCTTTCTCAAGGAAAAGTGCATCCGGAAACTCGTGTAAAAATTTGATTGGGATCCAACGGTCGGATCCAAAGTTATGGCCCTTTTAACCCGTTACTCAAATCTGGTCGGCCAGACCTCCTCGTCACCAAGTAGCGATTCGACAGTAACACAAAGAAAACCAACTATGGATAATCGAGTGAAAATTTAAGCGCGATCCAACATTGGGTTCAAAAGTTATGGCCCTTTTAACCCGTAACTCAAGTTTGGCCGACCGCAGCTCCTTATCACTCAGTAGCGATTCCTTAGCTTTCTCAAGGAAAAGTGCATCCGGAAACTCGTGTAAAAATTTGATTGGGATCCAACGGTCGGATCCAAAGTTATGGCCCTTTTAACCCGTTACTCAAATCGGCCGCCAGACCTCCTCGTCACCAAGTAGCGATTCGAAGTAACACAAAGAAAACCAACTATGGATAATCGAGTGAAAATTTAAGCGCGATCCAACATTGGGTTCAAAAGTTATGGCCCTTTTAACCCGTAACTCAAGTTTGGCCGACCGCAGCTCCTTATCACTCAAGTAGCGATTCCTTAGCTTTCTCAAGGAAAAGTGCATCCGGAAACTCGTGTAAAAATTTGATTGGGATCCAACGGTCGGATCCAAAGTTATGGCCCTTTTAACCCGTTACTCAAATCTGGTCGGCCGGACCTCCTCGTCACCAAGTAGCGATTCGACAAGTAACACAAAGAAAACCAACTATGGATAATCGAGTGAAAATTTAAGCGCGATCCAACATTGGGTTCAAAAGTTATGGCCCTTTTAACCCGTAACTCAAGTTTGGCCGACCGAGCTCCTTATCACTCAAGAGCGATTCCTTAGCTTTCTCAAGGAAAAGTGCATCCGGAAACTCGTAAAAATTTGATTGGGATCCAACGGTCGGATCCAAAGTTATGGCCCTTTTAACCCGTTACTCAAATCTGGTCGGCCAGACCTCCTCGTCACCAAGTAGCGATTCGACAGTAACACAAAGAAAACCAACTATGGATAATCGAGTGAAAATTTAAGCGCGATCCAACATTGGGTTCAAAAGTTATGGCCCTTTTAACCCGTAACTCAAGTTTGGCCGACCGCAGCTCCTTATCACTCAGTAGCGATTCCTTAGCTTTCTCAAGGAAAAGTGCATCCGGAAACTCGTGTAAAAATTTGATTGGGATCCAACGGTCGGATCCAAAGTTATGGCCCTTTTAACCCGTTACTCAAATCTGGTCGGCCGGACCTCATCGTCACCAAGTAGCGATTCGATAGTAACACAAAGAAAACCAACTATGGATAATCGAGTGAAAATTTAAGCGCGATCCAACATTGGGTTCAAAAGTTATGGCCCTTTTAACCCGTAACTCAAGTTTGGCCGACCATGCTCCTTATCACTCAGTAGCGATTCCTTAGCTTTCTCAAGGAAAAGTGCATCCGGAAACTCGTGTAAAAATTTGATTGGGATCCAACGGTCGGATCCAAAGTTATGGCCCTTTTAACCCGTTACTCAAATCGGGTCGGCCAGACCTCCTCGTCACCAAGTAGCGATTCGACAAGTAACACAAAGAAAACCAACTATGGATAATCGAGTGAAAATTTAAGCGCGATCCAACATTGGGTTCAAAAGTTATGGCCCTTTTAACCCGTAACTCAAGTTTGGCCGACCGCAGCTCCTTATCACTCAGTAGCGATTCCTTAGCTTTCTCAAGGAAAAGTGCATCCGGAAACTCGTGTAAAAATTTGATTGGGATCCAACGGTCGGATCCAAAGTTATGGCCCTTTTAACCCGTTACTCAAATCTGGTCGCCCGGACCTCCTCGTCACCAAGTAGCGATTCGACAGTAACACAAAGAAAACCAACTATGGATAATCGAGTGAAAATTTAAGCGCGATCCAACATTGGGTTCAAAAGTTATGGCCCTTTTAACCCGTAACTCAAGTTTGGCCGACCGCAGCTCCTTATCACTCAGTAGCGATTCCTTAGCTTTCTCAAGGAAAAGTGCATCCGGAAACTCGTGTAAAAATTTGATTGGGATCCAACGGTCGGATCCAAAGTTATGGCCCTTTTGACCCGTTACTCAAATCGGCCGCCGGACCTCCTCGTCACCAAGTAGCGATTCGACAAAGTAACACAAAGAAAACCAACTATGGATAATCGAGTGAAAATTTAAGCGCGATCCAACATTGGGTTCAAAAGTTATGGCCCTTTTAACCCGTAACTCAAGTTTGGCCGACCGCAGCTCCTTATCACTCAGTAGCGATTCCTTAGCTTCTCAAGGAAAAGTGCATCCGGAAACTCGTGTAAAAATTTGATTGGGATCCAACGGTCGGATCCAAAGTTATGGCCCTTTTAACCCGTTACTCAAATCTGGTCGGCCAGACCTCCTCGTCACCAAGTAGCGATTCGATAGTAACACAAAGAAAACCAAGTATGGATAATCGAGTGAAAATTTAAGCGCGATCCAACATTGGGTTCAAAAGTTATGGCCCTTTTAACCCGTAACTCAAGTTTGGCCGACCGCAGCTCCTTATCACTCGAGTAGCGATTCCTTAGCTTTCTCAAGGAAAAGTGCATCCGGAAACTCGTGTAAAAATTTGATTGGGATCCAACGGTCGGATCCAAAGTTATGGCCCTTTTAACCCGTTACTCAAATCGGTCGGCCGGACCTCCTCGTCACCAAGTAGCGATTCGATAGTAACACAAAGAAAACCAAGTATGGATAATCGAGTGAAAATTTAAGCGCGATCCAACATTGGGTTCAAAAGTTATGGCCCTTTTAACCCGTAACTCAAGTTTGGCCGACCGCAGCTCCTTATCACTCAGTAGCGATTCCTTAGCTTTCTCAAGGAAAAGTGCATCCGGAAACTCGTGTAAAAATTTGATTGGGATCCAACGGTCGGATCCAAAGTTATGGCCGTTTTAACCCGTTACTCAAATCTGTCGGCCGGACCTCCTCGTCACCAAGTAGCGATTCGACAGTAACACAAAGAAAACCAACTATGGATAATCGAGTGAAAATTTAAGCGCGATCCAACATTGGGTTCAAAAGTTATGGCCCTTTTAACCCGTAACTCAAGTTTGGCCGACCGCAGCTCCTTATCACTCAAGCGATTCCTTAGCTTTCTCAAGGAAAAGTGCATCCGGAAACTCGTGTAAAAATTTGATTGGGATCCAACGGTCGGATCCAAAGTTATGGCCCTTTTAACCCGTTACTCAAATCCGGTCGCCCGGACCTCCTCGTCACCAAGTAGCGATTCGACAAGTAACACAAAGAAAACCAAGTATGGATAATCGAGTGAAAATTTAAGCGCGATCCAACATTGGGTTCAAAAGTTATGGCCCTTTTAACCCGTAACTCAAGTTTGGCCGACCGAGCTCCTTATCACTCAGTAGCGATTCCTTAGCTTTCTCAAGGAAAAGTGCATCCGGAAACTCGTGTAAAAATTTGATTGGGATCCAACGGTCGGATCTAAAGTTATGGCCCTTTTGACCAGTTACTCAAATCTGACGCCCAGACCTCCTCGTCACCAAGTAGCGATTCGACAGTAACACAAAGAAAACCAAGTATGGATAATCGAGTGAAAATTTAAGCGCGATCCAACATTGGGTTCAAAAGTTATGGCCCTTTTAACCCGTAACTCAAGTTTGGCCGACCGCAGCTCCTTATCACTCAGTAGCGATTCCTTACCTTCTCAAGGAAAAGTGCATCCGGAAACTCGTGTAAAAATTTGATTGGGATCCAACGGTCGGATCCAAAGTTATGGCCCTTTTAACCCGTTACTCAAATCGGTCGGCCCGGACCTCCTCGTCACCAAGTAGCGATTCGATAGTAACACAAAGAAAACCAAGTATGGATAATCGAGTGAAAATTTAAGCGCGATCCAACATTGGGTTCAAAAGTTATGGCCCTTTTAACCCGTAACTCAAGTTTGGCCGACGCGGCTCCTTATCACTTAGTAGCGATTCCTTAGCTTTCTCAAGGAAAAGTGCATCCGGAAACTCGTGTAAAAATTTGATTGGGATCCAACGGTCGGATCCAAAGTTATGGCCGTTTTAACCCGTTACTCAAATCGGTCGGCCGGACCTCCTCGTCACCAAGTAGCGATTCGACAGTAACACAAAGAAAACCAACTATGGATAATCGAGTGAAAATTTAAGCGCGATCCAACATTGGGTTCAAAAGTTATGGCCCTTTTAACCCGTAACTCAAGTTTGGCCGACCGCAGCTCCTTATCACTCGGTAGCGATTCCTTAGCTTTCTCAAGGAAAAGTGCATCCGGAAACTCGTGTAAAAATTTGATTGGGATCCAACGGTCGGATCCAAAGTTATGGCCCTTTTAACCCGTTACTCAAATCTGGCCGCCCAGACCTCCTCGTCACCAATTAGCGATTCGACAAGTAACACAAAGAAAACCAAGTATGGATAATCGAGTGAAAATTTAAGCGCGATCCAACATTGGGTTCAAAAGTTATGGCCCTTTTAACCCGTAACTCAAGTTTGGCCGACCGCAGCTCCTTATCACTCAGTAGCGATTCCTTAGCTTTCTCAAGGAAAAGTGCATCCGGAAACTCGTGTAAAAATTTGATTGGGATCCAACGGTCGGATCTAAAGTTATGGCCCTTTTGACCAGTTACTCAAATCTGGCCGCCCAGACCTCCTCGTCACCAAGTAGCGATTCGAAAAGTAACACAAAGAAAACCAACTATGGATAATCGAGTGAAAATTTAAGCGCGATCCAACATTGGGTTCAAAAGTTATGGCCCTTTTAACCCGTAACTCAAGTTTGGCCGACCGGAGCTCCTTATCACTCAGTAGCGATTCCTTAGCTTTCTCAAGGAAAAGTGCATCCGGAAACTCGTGAAAAAATTTGTTTGGGATCCAACGGTCGGATCCAAAGTTATGGCCCTTTTAACCCGTTACTCAAATCGGGTCGGCCGGACCTCCTCGTCACCAAGTAGCGATTCGACAAGTAACACAAAGAAAACCAAGTATGGATAATCGAGTGAAAATTTAAGCGCGATCCAACATTGGGTTCAAAAGTTATGGCCCTTTTAACCCGTAACTCAAGTTTGGCCGATCGTGAGCTCCTTATCACTCGCAGCGATTCCTTAGCTTTCTCAAGGAAAAGTGCATCCGGAAACTCGTGTAAAAATTTGATTGGGATCCAACGGTCGGATCCAAAGTTATGGCCCTTTTAACTCGTTACTCAAATGCGGTCGGCGCGACCTCCTCGTCACCAAGTAGCGATTCGACAGTAACACAAAGAAAACCAACTATGGATAATCGTGAGAAAATTTAAGCGCGATCCAACGTTGGGTTCAAAAGTTATGGCCCTTTTAAACCGTAACTCAAGTTTGGCCGACCGCAGCTCCTTATCACTCAGTAGCGATGTCGCGGTCGCACAAATTAATTACCCTAGCTTCAAACACAACACACAAGATAGTATAGAGCAAGCAAGGGGTCGATCCCACAAGGAAGTTTCAAGTCAGATTTTTATGTTGTACATTATGTAATTGGGGGGATTTGGTTTGTGATTATCTAAACTATGACAAGCAATTAAAGTAGCAAACAAAATCAATTAAAACCGAAACTTATCAAGAAAACGAACCTTGGTCGCAAGCACACATCCACCAACGGAAATTGGAACCGATCCTTGAAATGAAAATTGGAGTTTATGTTCTGAAATTTTATCTTTTCTTAACGTTGATTAATTAACGGATCCGCCGTATAACTAATCCTAACCAACAAACAATCAAAGTGTCCGCACTAATGATTCAATTTAATGGTAGCTTTAAGAACTAGATAATTTCATCAAGATTAACATACAAGTGTCCGCATGACTTGTGTCACTTTGTTCAAATGTTTTCCCTAAGTTCAATAACGTAGTTCCGCCACAATTATCAAGCTTAGTTGCTTCACAAGTTCATATATCACAACTCCGGTTTTGATATTAAACTTAGCAATAGATTGTTCACAACAATAACTTAGAGTCCGCTCTAGCAATCATCAACAACAATCATAGGAAATATGCATAGGAAAACAATCATACTCATTCATAACATAAAGCGAAAATAAAAGGAAGAATAAATCTCACGGTTCTTGAAATCAGAAGGTTTGTTGTGTCCTTGCAACCAAGAAAAGAGTTTAGCCTTGCATAACTATTGAACAACTACTTCTAAAGAATGAAAAGAGCATGATTTTTGGGTTTGTAGAGGAGAGAATTTGTGTTTATTCTCTGGTGGCTCGCTGCCTCCTCATCGCTCTCCCTCTTTTCGATGGCTGCTTGCCTCCTTCTCTCTTTCTTTTTATATGTTAAGAAACCCTAGTCTCTATTTTACAAAGTAGTCCTCCCTTGAGTTGGCAGTTTACATTTAAGTACTTCAATAACTATTTTTCCTAAAAGGAGAAATAGCCTTGCATGAAATATTCAAGCTCTGACTTAGAGGAGCTAAATTGCTGATATAAAAACTTGGATGACGGTTTAGATGCTTCGGAATGTAATTTGGACTTGTTCTTCACGAAACCTGTTTGCTGGCAGAATTCAGTTGTCATCTTTGAAAAATCATATCTCCCTCGTATGACATCGTTTGTGGCTCAAACTTGGAGCGTTGATAGGTATTTAAGTCAGGAATCCACGAAAATTGAGTTTGTATCAATTGGAGTTCTGTAGCTCCAGATATTAAATTTTGAATGGCCAAAGGTCAACATTGGCAGAATGCGAGATTTGACTTTGCAGGATGTGATTTCCATGATCTTTCTCTTTTTATTTTTCTTGCATTACATTTCCAGAAAGGTATGGATGTTAGCTTTTTAGTGCCACTGGAATCACTTCATTTCGATCTCTAGAACTCACGCTCTGCAGAAAACATTGACTGAACGTCAAATCTGCCAATTACCTCCAATTTACTCCTTTTTGCATCTTTCATCCAAAAGTGCCTTCAAAACATAAAACAAAGAATATCAAGGCATTTTATATATAAAACATGGACAAAACATTAGGTAGATATGGGTGAAACTATCGAATAATATGGTTACATCAAATACCCCCACACTTAGCTCTTGCTCGTCCTCGAGAAAGGATAAATAAAATCAAATTGAAAATAACTATGATCAATCTCTTAATCTCCCATCAATGTCCAAGAATATATGCATTATAAACAAGAATACAATCAAGAATGATAAATAGTATATTTCTCATGAATTCATTTACATGCAAACTTCAAAACTCAATTAATCATCGGGATTTAAATGAAATCTATGCCATGCCAAAGTGATAGGTCCTCTCATTGATATACACTCCAACACTCATGTGTTTAGGGTTTATGTGTTTAAATCTCTCAAATTCAATCAAAGAGTATGTTCTACCATAAGCTTGCTCTTCAATCTCATCTCCATTACTAACATATTACAAACAATGCATGAATCAAAAGGTCTTATTTTCTGGTTGTAATGGGGCTAAGGTTAATGGTGAGGTAAAAGAGAGTAAAAGAAAAGGTTCAAACCAAAGAAAGTAGAGTATTCTAAAAAATGATATTTCAAACAAGATATTTCATCAAAGCACATAAATTTTCCTTCTTTAATCACCAATGCTTAGCTTCTTTTGATTTCAAGCTTTTTCAACATAAAATCTCAAGAACATAAAGGAACACTTTTTCTTTTTCTTTGTTTTTTTTTTCTTTTTTAACCTTTGGCAACTTTGCCCATCTTTTCATCAAGCATCACTTCTTCTTTCTTTTCACATAATTTCCAACCATAATTCCATGAGATATCATAAGTATATGCTCTACTAATCCTTGGCCAAGGGAAAAGGAAAACATATAAAAAGTTAAGGCTTATACATGGATAAAGCAAAGAAAAGATAAACAAGCTCAAAAGGGGCTCACTAAGGATAATATGCTTTAGGTTGACTTTTTGGTTCAAGTGATTAAAATTCCTAATGCCTTTATCATCTTCATGTATATTTGTAATGGAATATAATCTCAATAAGATATGAAGCAAGTTCTAGAGATACATATCATTGAAAGAATGCACACTCAAAGAATATAATGTTGAAGGCTCAAAAGCTTGCATTGGTATAACACTATAAAGTCAACATGGCATATTCTCAAAGTCAATCCCTAAACCAATTAAACCTTAAAATTTGCATGCATACTTCTTCATTTGATTTATATCTTCATCTATCTCAATTAATTCTCATACATAATACTCATATTCTCAAAAACCAATGGGAGTTAAAAAGATCAAACACAAAATTTTTTTTTTTTTTAGAACAACAAAGAAAACAAAAATTCTCCCAATACCCCCACACTTAAAACACAACATTGTCCTCAATGTTGAAATAAAAAGCAAAGGAACATAAGAGAATGACAAAAAATAAATTAAAATGCGAAAAAAAAAAAAAAAGATAAGGAAAAAGAAAGCAAATCTGATTTTTTTTATGCGTTGGGTTGCCTCCCAAGAAGCGCTTTTGTTTTATGTCATTGGCTTGACATGTGGCATGCTCATTCTTCATAGATTGGTTCAGCTAACTCTACGAAGCGGTGAGTTTCGCCGTCCAACCTTCATAGAAAGGTTTTAAACGATGCCCATTAACCTTGAGTACTTTGTTGGTTTCTAAACTTGTAATTTCAACTGCACCATAAGGAAAAATATTAGAAACAACAAAGGGTCCAATCCAACGAGAGCGCAATTTTCCAGGAAAAAGTTTCAAACGCGAATGATAAAGAAGGACTTTGTCTCCAACATGAAACTCCTTTCTTGTAAGCATTCGGTCATGAAGATTCTTAGTCTTTTCTTTGTAAATCCTTGCATTCTCGTAAGCATCATTTCGAATTTCTTCCAACTCTTGCAGTTGTAGTTTTCTTGCAATCCCAAAGAAAGCATCATAATCCATGTTACATTGTTTAATGGCCCAAAAAGCTTTGTGTTCAAGCGCCACCGGTAGATGACATGCTTTCCCATAAATCATTCTATAAGGTGACATTCCTATAGGTGATTTATAAGCAGTCCGATAAGCCCAAAGTGCATCTCCAAGACGTAGACTCCAATCTCGCCGGTTAGGTTGCACTTTGTTTTCTCCAAAATGGACTTGATTTCTCGATTTGAAATTTCAGCTTGGCCATTCGTTTGAGGATGATATCTTGTGGAAGTTCGATGAGTCACATGATATTTGCGTAGCAATGCTTCCATGGAACGATTACGAAATGAGTGCCACGATCACTAATGATAGCTTTAGGGATTCCAAACCTGTCAAATATATGAGTCTCCGACAAAATCTAAAACAACCTTAGCATCGTTAGTTCGTGTGGCTTTCGCCTCAATCCATTTGGACACATAATCAACAAGAAGAAGAATATAAAGATTGCCAAATGAAGAAGGAAATGGACCCATAAAGTCAATACCCCAAACATCAAAAATTTCACTTACAAGAATATTCGTTAAAGGCATTTGATTCTTATGAGTGATATTACCTGTTCTTTGGCATTTTTCACATGATTTGCGAAGTGATATGCATCTCTAAAAATAGAAGGCCAATAGAAACCACTTTCAAGTACCTTGTGGGTGTTCTTTTTGCTCCAAAATGCCCACCACAAGAATGAGAATGACAAAAAGTGAGAATGGAATGAAATTCATCTTGTGGTACACACCTCCTAACTACTTGATCCGCACAAAATTTCCAAAGGTAAGGATCGTCCCAAAAATAAAATTTAGCATCGGCTCGTAACTTATCTTTTTGGGGTTTAGACAAACCTGGAGGAAATTCTTTGGTGACTAAATAGTTTACCAAATCAAGCATACCATGGTCTTGTAGAGGAATGCAACATATACAACTGCTCATCAAGGAATGTCTCTCTTATTGTTTCGATCTGTATATCCTCGGTCCTCGGTCGGCTCAAGTGATCGGCCACATGGTTTTCAAGACCTTTTTTATCTTTGATCTCAAGATCGAATTCTTATAAAAGCAAGATCCACCTAATCGGTCTTGGTTTGGACTCCTTCTTCTTCAAAAGATACCCGAGAGCTGCATGGTCAGTAAAAACAATGACTTTTGTACCAAGTAGATATGACCTGAATTTTTCAAGAGCAAACACCACTGCAAAAAGTTCCTTTTCGGTTGTATGGTAATTGCATTGTGCTCCATCCAACATACGAGAAGCATAGGCGATAACATGCAAATTC
This sequence comes from Populus x sibirica, assembly GCA_019202695.1. Lineage (NCBI taxonomy): Eukaryota > Viridiplantae > Streptophyta > Magnoliopsida > Malpighiales > Salicaceae > Populus > Populus x sibirica. The sequence continues at coordinate 36,002 of JAGMVL010001446.1, forward strand.
TTCCCAATTCTTTGCCCAAGCACGGCTCCTACCGCATAATCACTCGCATCACACATTATCTCAAAAGGTTCATCCCAATTTGGTGGTTGGATGATAGGGGCGGATGTGACACGTCTCTTAAGCTCATCATGGGCATCTTTACATGCTTGATCAAACACAAAATCCACTTCTTTGGCTAATAGTTTGCACAAGGGTGCTTTGTAATCTTCGAGAAATCTTTGATAAAGCGTCGATAGAAACCCGCATGGCCTAGAAAAGAACGAACTTCCCTCACGCATGAGGGGTAAGGCAATGATGAAATAACATCTATCTTAGCTTTATCAACCTCTAATCCACGTGAAGACACAACATGCCCAAGAACTATTCCTTGTTCTACCATAAAATAACACTTTTCATAGTTCAAGACAAGGTTAGTTTCAATGCACCTTTTCAAGATTAAAGATAAATTTTCTAGACATTTATCAAAAGAATCACCATACACCGTGAAATCATCCATAAAAACCTCAATTATTCTTTCAACATAGTCGAAAAAATACTCATCATGCATCTTTGAAAAGTTGCGGGAGCATTACAGAGACCAAAAGGCATTCTTCTATATGCATATGTACCAAATGGACATGTAAATGTAGTCTTTTCTTGATCCTCGGGATTAATAACAATCTGATTGTATCCACTATATCCATCAAGAAAGCAATAAAAAGACTTACCCGCTAGGCATTCAAGCATTTGATCCATGAATGGTAATGGGAAATGATCTTTGCGTGTAGAAAGATTGAGCTTTCGTAATCAACACACATTCTCCATCCACTCGAGATGCGAGTAGGAATGAGCTCATCATTTTTGTTTTTCACCAATGTGATTCCGGTCTTTTTGGGCACCACATGGATTGGTGCGACCCATTTACTGTCAGTGATGGGGTAAATGACTCCTGCATCTAACAATTTCAAAATTTCAGCTTTCACTACCTCCATCATAGGCGGGTTCAACCTCCTTTGCATTTCCCTTGTTGGTTTTGCGTTGTCCTCCAATAGTATGTGATGCATACACATTGAGGGACTAATACCCTTGATGTCGGCTAAAGTCCATCCAATGGCCGTCTTGTGATCACACAACAACTTCACAAGTTTTTCCTCTTGCATACTTGTCAAACCTTTTGCTATGATAACGGGAAGTGTATTGTTGTCGCCAATGAATACATACTTCAAATTATCGGGCAAAGGTTTTAATTCTAACTCGGGGCTCTGTAAAATAGATGGCAAAAGCTTTTTATGTGAGAGTACTAAATCAACAAAGACATTACCATGGGGAACGGTTTGCAAAGCTTGTAAGGCCATACCGATTCGTGCACGTTTTGGGGAACACACACGTGCCTCTCCATCTCTTCTATCTTGGTGAAATCATAGCCATAGCTCAAAGCTATGCTTAATCCATCTTCGCAATCAAAATCACAAACTTGCTGCACACACTTATCAATTTGATCATAACATGTGATAGAATAAACATTGCTATAAGGATATTTCATTGCATCATGAAAATTGAATTCAATTTTTTCATCTCCTACTTCCATAGACAAGGTATCCTTACCACAATCAATCTTTGCGTTGGCGGTTTTCAAGAATGGTCTCCCAAACAATATAGGAGTGCTGGTTGATGAATCACAAGAATCATGTTCCATATCAAGAATATAAAAATCACATGGAATAACCAAACTATCAATCTTGACTAGGACATCTTCTATCACACCAAGTGGGTAAACAAAACTACGATCCGCAAGTTGTATTACAATGCTAGTTTTATTCAAAGGCTCAAGACTAAGAGAATCATAAACATGTTTGGGCATAACACTAATGGATGCACCTAAATCGCATAAAGCTCTTTTAAAACTAGCATTACCAATAACACATGGGATAGTAAACGCACTGGGTCTTTTTGTTTCAAAGGCAGATTCTTTTGAACAACGGCAGATACAACTTCACCCATACTTACCGTTTCATGACCTTTCAGTTTGAAAGCTCTCTTGGTAGTACACAACTCCTTCAAGAATTTTGCATACTTGGGAATTTGCTTGATAGCATCAAGCAAAGGAATGTTGAGTTCCACTTTCTTGAAAACCTCTAAAATCTCTTTTTCTTTGTCTTCTTTCTTTGACCTAGAAGAACTCACGGGAAAGGGTGGAATTGTTTTAAAACTAGAATTCATTGAGTGAGGAGTTACCTTTGGAGTGTTGGTCTTTATTTCAGTTGTGGAGGAGGAGGAGGATGTTTGTTCTTTGTACTCAATTCAGTTTCTATCTCTTCTTCTTCCTCCATCTCAATTTGTTTCGACCTTTTCTCTTCAATTTCTTTCCCACTTCGCAACATGATCGCACTAACATTCTCTTTTGGATTCAATGCTTGGGAGGGCAACTTTCCATTCATTTGTGCTTCCAATTTCCCTACACTTGAAGCTACTTGCCCCATTTGCTTTTCCAAGTTGTGAATACTTGACCTTGTTTCCTGTTGAAAAGACATGACATTTTGTTGCAAGGTAACGATATTAGAAGCCAAAGTTTTCATCATCTCACGAAGATCATCATTGGATGATGACCCCATAACATTGGAGTTTGTAAATGAAGGGGGTTGTCTTGCTTGATAATTTTGTTGGGGCTGAAATCCATGGGGATGGAAGCTGTCGGCCTTGATTGCCTTGTTGGGATGGGTTGCCATAGCGTAAGTTGGGATGATCTCTCCATCCGGGATTGTACGTGTTGGAAAAGGGATCATATTTACGCGGGGCTGTCCGTTGAATGTTCCATCAATTGCATGAGCTTGTTCAATGTAATCTTCTTGCATTGTTGGGCACATATCCGAAGCATGTCCTTGTAAGGAGCATATGCTACAAACTTTCACCTCTGCACATTTCCACAAGCCAAAGAACGCACAAGAGAAGTAAGATCATTAACTTTATTTTCAAGGTTAGAAATACTTACCTCATTTACTCGTTTGTTGGAGAAGTCTCCACGAGTGCCAAATTGTTTTGAGTTGGCTGCCATGTTTGAGATCAATTGGCGTGCGGCCTCGGGTGTCTTATCCACCAATGCGCCTCCACTTGCAAAGCATCAATGATATTACGGTCAAGTAGGCATCAATCCTTCATAGAAATATTGAATGAAGCAGGTGATCGGGTATTTGATGATGAGGACATTGAATGCAGAGTTGCTCAAATCTTTCCCAATATTCGAGAGTGTCTCTCCATGAGATTGCCGAATCCCACATATTTCTTTCCTTATGTTGGCAACTCGAGATCTTTGGGAAATACTTCTCAAGGAAAATCTTCTTCATGGCATTCCAAGTTCCAATAGATCCTAGAAGAATAGAGAAAAGCCATGCCTTTGCCGCCCCCTTCAAAGAGAAAGGGAAAGCTTTCAACTTAACTTGTTCTTCATCAACTCCATTCGGTTTCATGCCAACACAAACCATATGGAACTCCTTGAGATGAGTATGAGGATCTTCTCTGCAAGACCATTAAATGTTGGTAACAAATGTATAAAACCAGATTTGAGCTCAAAGTTTACATTATTGTCAATGTTTATGCACAATGGTTGATTTTCCACATTAGGAGCGAGCAAGCTCCTTGAGTGTTTGTTGCCGTGCAACCGCCATGGTGTTGAGGCGAGCTTCCTTTCTTAATCTGCGTAAAGTGCTTTCTATTTCAAGATCAACCTGCACTTGAATTTGATTAGTAGAACGGGTCGCGGTCGCACAAATTAATTACCCTAGCTTCAAACACAACACACAAGATAGTATAGAGCAAGCAAGGGGTCGATCCCACAAGGAAGTTTCAAGTCGGATTTTTATGTTGTACATTATGTAATTGGGGGATTTGGTTTGTGATTATCTAAACTATGGCAGCAATTAAAGTAGCAAACAAAATCAATTAAAACCGAAACTTATCAAGAAAACGAACCTTGGTCGCAAGCACACATCCACCAACGGAAATTGGAACCGATCCTTGAAATGAAAATTGCGGTTTATGTTCCGAAATTTTATCTTTTCTTAACGTTGATTAATTAACGGATCCGCCGTATAACTAATCCTAACCAACAAACAATCAAAGTGTCCGCACTAATGATTCAATTTAATGGTAGCTTTAAGAACTAGATAATTTCATCAAGATTAACATACAAGGCCGTCCCGCAGCTTGTGTCACTTTGTTCAAATGTTTTCCCTAAGTTCAATAACGTAGTTCCGCCACAATTATCAAGCTTAGTTGCTTCACAAGTTCATATATCACAACTCCGGTTTTGATATTAAACTTAGCAATAGATTGTTCACAACAATAACTTAGAGTCCGCTCTAGCAATCATCAACAACAATCATAGGAAATATGCATAGGAAAACAATCATACTCATTCATAACATAAACTGAAAATAAAAGGAAGAATAAATCTCACGGTTCTTGAAATCCGAAGGTTTGTTGTGTCCTTGCAACCAAGAAAAGAGTTTAGCCTTGCATAACTATTGAACAACTACTTCTAAAGAATGAAAAGAGCATGATTTTTGGGTTTGTAGAGGAGAGAATTTGTGTTTATTCTCTGCTGGCTGCTGCCTCCTTCTCGCTCTCCCTCTTTTTCGATGGGTTCTTGCCTCCTTCTCTCTTTCTTTTTATATGTTAAGAAACCCTAGTCTCTATTTTACAAAGTAGTCCTCCCTTGAGTTGGCAGTTTACATTTAAGTACTTCAATAACTATTTTTCCTAAAAGGAGAAATAGCCTTGCATGAAATATTCAAGCTCTAACTTAGAGGAGCTAAATTGCTGATATAAAAACTTGGATGACGGTTTAGATGCTTTGGAATGTAATTTGGACTTGTTCTTCACGAAACCTGTTTGCTGGCAGAATTCAGTTGTCATCTTTGAAAAATCATATCTCCCTCGTATGACATCGTTTGTGGCTGAAACTTGGAGCGTTGATAGGTATTTAAGTCAGGAATCCACGAAAATTGAGTTTGCATCAATTGGAGTTCTGTAGCTCCAGATATTAAATTTTTAATGCCCAAAGGTCAACATTGGCAGAATGCGAGATTTGACTTTGCAGGATGTGATTTCCATGATCTTTCTCTTTTTATTTTTCTTGCATTACATTTCCAGAAAGGTATGGATGTTAGCTTTTTAGTGCCACTGGAATCACTTCATTTCGATCTCTAGAACTCACGCTCTGCGAGAAAACATTGATCGAACGTCAAATCTGCCAATTACCTCCAATTTACTCCTTTTTGCATCTTTCATCCAAAAGTGCCTTCAAAACATAAAACAAAGAATATCAAGGCATTTTATATATAAAACATGGACAAAACATTAGGTAGATATGGGTGAAACTATCGAATAATATGGTTACATCATCACCAAGTAGCGATTCGACAGTAACACAAAGAAAACCAAGTATGGATAATCGAGTGAAAATTTAAGCGCGATCCAAGATTCGGTTCAAAAGTTATGGCCCTTTTAACCCGTAACTCAAGTTTGGCCGACCACGGCTCCTTATCACTCGTAGCGATTCCTTAGCTTTCTCAAGGAAAAGTGCATCCGGAAACTCGTGTAAAAATTTGATTGGGATCCAACGGTCGGATCTAAAGTTATGGCCCTTTTGACCAGTTACTCAAATCGCCGCCGAGACCTCCTCGTCACCAAGTAGCGATTCGACAAGTAACACAAAGAAAACCAACTATGGATAATCGAGTGAAAATTTAAGCGCGATCCAAGATTCGGTTCAAAAGTTATGGCCCTTTTAACCCGTAACTCAAGTTTGGCCGACCACAGCTCCTTATCACTCAGTAGCGATTCCTTAGCTTTCTCAAGGAAAAGTGCATCCGGAAACTCGTGTAAAAATTTGATTGGGATCCAACGGTCGGATCCAAAGTTATGGCCGTTTTAACCCGTTACTCAAATCCGGTCGGCCGGACCTCCTCGTCACCAAGTAGCGATTCGACAGTAACACAAAGAAAACCAACTATGGATAATCGAGTGAAAATTTAAGCGCGATCCAACATTGGGTTCAAAAGTTATGGCCCTTTTAACCCGTAACTCAAGTTTGGCCGACCATGGCTCCTTATCACTCGAGTAGCGATTCCTTTGCTTTCTCAAGGAAAAGTGCATCCGGAAACTCGTGTAAAAATTTGATTGGGATCCAACGGTCGGATCCAAAGTTATGGCCGTTTTAACCCGTTACTCAAATCGGTCGGCCGGACCTCCTCGTCACCAAGTAGCGATTCGACAATAACACAAAGAAAACCAACTATGGATAATCAAGTGAAAATTTAAGCGCGATCCAACATTGGGTTCAAAAGTTATGGCCCTTTTAACCCGTAACTCAAGTTTGGCCGACCGCAACTCCTTATCACTCAGTAGCGATTCCTTAGCTTTCTCAAGGAAAAGTGCATCCGGAAACTCGTGAAAAAATTTGATTGGGATCCAACGGTCGGATCCAAAGTTATGGCCGTTTTAACCCGTTACTCAAATCTGGTCGGCCGAGACCTCCTCGTCACCAAGTAGCGATTCGACGGTAACACAAAGAAAACCAACTATGGATAATCGAGTGAAAATTTAAGCGCGATCCAACATTGGGTTCAAAAGTTATGGCCCTTTTAACCCGTAACTCAAGTTTGGCCGACCGCAGCTCCTTATCACTCAGTAGCGATTCCTTAGCTTTCTCAAGGAAAAGTGCATCCGGAAACTCGTGTAAAAATTTGATTGGGATCCAACGGTCGGATCCAAAGTCATCCCCTTTAACCCGTTACTCAAATCGGGTCGGCCGGACCTCCTCGTCACCAAGTAGCGATTCGACAAGTAACACAAAGAAAACCAACTACGGATAATCGAGTGAAAATTTAAGCGCGATCCAACATTGGGTTCAAAAGTTATGGCCCTTTTAACCCGTAACTCAAGTTTGGCCGACCGCGAGCTCCTTATCACTCAATAGCGATTCCTTAGCTTTCTCAAGGAAAAGTGCATCCGGAAACTCGTGTAAAAATTTGATTGGGATCCAACGGTCGGATCCGAAGTTATGGCCCTTTTAACCCGTTACTCAAATCGGTCGGCCGGACCTCCTCGTCACCAAGTAGCGATTCGACAGTAACACAAAGAAAACCAACTACGGATAATCGAGTGAAAATTTAAGCGCGATCCAACATTGGGTTCAAAAGTTATGGCCCTTTTAACCCGTAACTCAAGTTTGGCCGACCGCAGCCTCCTTATCACTCAAGTAGCGATTCCTTAGCTTTCTCAAGGAAAAGTGCATCCGAAAACTCGTGTAAAAATTTGATTGGGATCCAACGGTCGGATCCGAAGTTATGGCCCTTTTAACCCGTTACTCAAATCTGGTCGGCCAGACCTCCTCGTCACCAAGTAGCGATTAGACAGTAACACAAAGAAAACCAACTACGGATACTCGTGTGAAAATTTAAGCGCGATCCAACGGTGGGATCAAAAGTTTTGACGCTTTTGACCCATTACTCAAGTCTTTCCGCCAGAGATCCTCGTCTCCAAGTAGCGATACCATCACTGCCCCAAGCAATACCACCCACGGAAACTCGAGCAAAAAAATAAAGCGAGATCCAACAGTGGGATCAAAAGTTAAGGCCCTTTTGACCTGTTACTCAAGTTTGGCCGACCAGAGCTCCTTATCACTGAGTAGCGATTCCATAGCTTCCTCGAGGAAAAGTGCATCCAAAAACTTGTTTAAAATTTTTATTGGAATCCAACGGTCGGATCCAAAGTTATGGCCCTTTTGACCAGTTACTCAAATCTGGCCGCCCAGACCTCCTCGTCACCAAGTAGCGATTCGACAATAACACAAAGAAAACCAATTATGGATAATCGTGTGAAAATTTAAGCGCGATCCAACGGTGGGTTCAAAAGTGATGGTCCTTTTAACCCGTAACTCAAGTTTGGCCGACCGCAGCTCCTTATCACTCAGTAGCGATTCCTTAGCTTTCTCAAGGAAAAGTGCATCCGGAAACTCGTGTAAAAATTTGATTGGGATCCAACGGTCGGATCCAAAGTCATCCCCTTTAACCCGTTACTCAAATCTGGTCGGCCAGACCTCCTCGTCACCAAGTAGCGATTCGACAGTAACACAAAGAAAACCAACTACGGATAATCGTGTGAAAATTTAAGCACGATCCAAACTCTGGGTTCAAAAGTTATGGCCCTTTTGACCCGTTACTCAAGTTTCGCCGACCAGAGCTCGTTGTCGCGGAGTAGCGATACCAAATCTACCCCCGTGGAAAACAAAGCATCCGAAACTCGTGTAAAAATTTAAGCGCGATCAAACGGTGGGATCAAAAGTTATGCCCTTTTGATCTGTTACTCAAGCGTGGCCGACCAGAGCTCCTTATCACCGAGTACCTATTCCATAGCTTACTCGAGGAAGACTGGATCCGCAAACTCGTGTAAAAATTTGAATGTGATCCAACGGTCGTATGCAAAGTTATGGCCCTTTTGACCCGTTACTCAAATCTAGCCGGCATACCTCATCGTCACCAAGTAGCGATTCGACAGTAACATAAAGAAAACCAACTACGGATAATCGTGTCAAAATTTAAGCGCGATCCAACGGTGGGTTCAAATGTTATGGCCCTTTTGACCCGTTACTCAAGTTTGGCCGACAAGAGCTCGTTGTCACGGAGTAGCGATACCAAATCTACCCCCAGGGAAAACGGCATCCAAAAACTCGTGTAAAAATTTGAGAGCGATCAAACGGTGGGATCAAAAGTTATGACCCTTTTGACCCGTTACTCAAGTCTTGCCGACCAGAGCTCCTCGTCTCCAAGTAGCGATACCATCGCTGCCCCAAGCAATACGACCTACGGAAACTCGAGCAAAAAAATAAAGCGAGATCCAACGGTGGGATCAAAGTTAAGGACCTTTTGACCCGTTACTCAAGTTTGGCCGACCAGAGCTCCTTATCAAAGAGTAGCGTTTCCTTAGCTTTCTTAAGGAAAACTGCATACGGAAACTCGTGTAAAAATTTGAATGTGATCCAACGATCGTATCCAAAGTTATGGCCCTTGTGACACGTTCCTCAAATCTGGCCGGCCAGACCTCCTCGTCACCAAGTAGCGATTCGACAGTAACACAAAGAAAACAAACTACGGATAACCGTGTAAACATTTAAGCGCGATCCAACGGTGGGTTCATAAGTTATGGCCCTTTTAACCCGTTACTCAAGTTTGGCAGACCAGAGCTCCTTATCATTGAGTAGCGATTCCATAGCTTTCCCGAGGAAAACTGCATCCGGAAAATCGTGTAAAAATTTAAGCGCGATCAAACGGTGGGATCAAAAGTTATGACCCTTTTGACCCGTTACTCAAGTTTGGCCGACCATAACTCCTTATCACTGAGTTGCGATTCCATAGCTTCCTCGAGGAAAACTGCATCTGGAAACTCGTATAAAAATTTAATTGGGATCCAACGGTCGGATCCAAAGTTATGGCCCTTTTGACCGTTACTCAAATCGCGGCCCGGCGACCTCGTCACCAAGTAGCGATTCGACAAAGTAACACAAAGAAAACCAACTACGGATAATGGTGTAAAAATTTAAGCGCGATCCAACGTTGGGTTCAAAAGTTATGGCCCTTTTAACCCGTTACTCAAGTTTGGCCGACCAGAGCTCCTTATCCCTTAGTAGCGATTCGATAGCTTTCTCGAGGAAAACTGCATCCGGAAACTCGTGTAAAAATTTGATTGGGATCCAACGGTCGGATCCAAAGTTATGGCCCTTTTGACCCGTTACTCAAATCTGGCCGACCAGACCTCCTTGTCACCAAGTAGCGATTTGACAGTAAAACAAAGAAAACCAACTACGGATAATCGTTTGAAAATTTAAACGCGATCCAACGGTGGGTTCAAAAGTTATGGCCCTTTTGACCCGTGAGTCAAGTTTGGCCGACCAGAGCTCCTTGTCACGGAGTAGCGATACCAAATCTACCCCAAGGAAAATGGCATCTAGAAACTCGTGTAAAAATTTGAGCGCGATCAAACGGTGGGATCAAAAGTAATGACCCTTTTGACCCGTTACTCAAGTTTGGCCGACCATAGCTCCTTATCAATGAGTTGCGATTCCATAGCTTCCTCGAGGAAAACTGCATCCGGAAACTCATGTAAAATTTTGATATGGATCCAACGGTCGGATCCAAAGTTATGGCCCTTTTGACCAGTTACTCAAATCTGGCCTGCCAGCTTCCTCGTCACCAAGTAGCTATTCGACAGTAACACAAAGAGAACAAACTACGGATAACCGTGTAAAAATTTAAGCGGTATCCAACGGTGGGTTCAAAAGTTATGGCCTTTTTAACCCGTTACTCAAGTTTGGCCGACCAGAGCTCCTTATCACTAAGTAGCGATTCCATAGCTTTCTCG
>JAGMVL010000523.1:0-21835 GCA_019202695.1 Populus x sibirica
GCCTGTGATCTAGCGGTGTATTGTTGGGACTTGAGGCCGGAAGATTTGGCATCATTGAATGCCTTTGTTGGCGCTGTGTCATTCCAGATAGGTTGGTTGTTTGGAGTCGCAGTGGTGATCTTCGTCTGAGTTGTGAGATATTTGTGCCACCTAATTGTGACCGTCTGTCATCCAGACTGCTGTCTCGTTTTATATCTGATCCATCTCTGCTAATAACAGTGAGGAACTCCTCCTTTCCTTCGAAGCTGCTTGGCCGTAACACGCATGCAGACTGGCTATGTTGGTCCAATGAGGGCGAAAAGGACATGGAACTGCGGACGTCGTGGACTGCAGAAACAGTCTGAATGAAGATGGGCTCGGAATCAGTGACGCTTCCGAGTGGTTTTGCAGTCGTCGGCCATTTTATTAGTGATAGGGCCGGTGATGCTGGCTCGGCGCTGGGTATTTCTGGGCTTTCGAATGACAGGGATGGCTCGCTCTCGGTAGGTGATTTTGTAGCGGGCGTTTGCGATAGCTGCAGAGCCTTGCATCGTTGCTCCCAAAACTCAAGGCCATCGAACCTCTTTACCATTGTGGAGTTGGTATATGCTAGCAAGATAGTAAATCCATAGAATAAATTATGTCTAGTGAAGAGAAAAAGTAAATATGAAGAAAAAAAGAATGGGTCGTTTCGTTGAAATTATACTGAGACAATAACATGATCAAGGGAGCATCCCTAGAAAGGACGAGGGCAAAGCTACTGTAATTAGACACAAGCCCCATTTGCATTCCGGCTCTGTTACGATGTGACGTCCTCGTATCAAGCAGGGTCTAACACGGTAGATTCGGCGACACCTACGGGCTACAAGGATTAATTGATGGTATCGTGACATTCATTTTGTGGCTCGTGCCGATTACGTCTGGAACGAGCCGTTGACTGTTGGCACAGCCACGCTCCACTAACACGAGATAAAAATAGCACCAATAAACGTGGTCTAGTTCTGCAAGCTTGGGCTCCATTTAGTTAGTCACGCGCAACGTGTTCGCAGTTGAGATTTGCTGGGAAGAAAAGTATTTAAGCTTCTAGTGTCCGAGGAGTCCGACTGGACTTTGATAGGGAAGTGGCTGAAGACAACGTTACGTGACCATCGCCCTGGCTTAGATACATGACGTAGCGTGTCTCTGGGTTACCCTAGAGATTATCAATTTCAGGATAATGCGATTAGCAAAGGGATAAATCCCCCTTCAAATTGCTATTGACTAAGTTCAAGGAAAAGGATAAATCCGGATTACTCCTTAGACATGTACCAAATGCTGCGACTATTAGATCACGGTAGTTTACTTATAAATAAGGTTAAATACGCAATGCTTTAAGAACACCACCACGTCAGGGGTCTGAGTCATGGATTCATACTATAGTCCAATGCGTAAACACAACGGCATGCAAGATAAGCGAGCCGTCTATACTTACGGAGACGTCAGCAGGTCTCTGGCCTTTTTCTTGGGTGACGTTGAGCTGTGTTGGCAGAACAGTTCATTTAGCCGGAATATGCCGTTCGCCACCTGGACCAATGTCAGAGCTGCTGTCAGTGCAATCTAGACTCAAGAAGGAATATCGCACTCGGAAGCCAGCTCAAACCAGTAATATCACAAGCTACAATGGCCAAAACATTAGTAATTCTTATCTTGTTCCTATCTCTATCGCGCTGAGAGGAATACGCAAAGCTTCCCCGTGGGGCATGAACCCCTCTAGCCGAGATTTCCGAGGTTCACTACCGTCGTCCCACATGGGTCCAGCCCCTTAGCCCCTAGCAGGGGGCCTCATCCACCACCACTCAGCGAGACAGTGAAGTTTGGGGTAAATCTGGGGTTTATTCTCTCTGTTCCTGCTCCTCCTCTTCAACCTCGGGTACCATCGTCTCCGCCTTGTACCAGGATGAACAACACTCAGCAACCGATTCGCTTCGCCAAGAAGCCTGTCTCGAGGAAGCGCGCGACAAAGGCGTGTCTTAAATGTCGCAAGCGAAAGGTCCGGTGTGATGTCACCCGCACGTCTACGCCTTGCACGAACTGTCGACTTGACGGCTGCGAATGCGTCGTCGCTCGTCGCGCTGATGCTTTGTATGTTATCGATATCATCACCGCCTATGATATACTGACGTGTTGTAGTCCTATTCCTCATCGTGGCGCCTCCGTCGTCTCCGAAAATGCCGACCTCATTCGGGACTGTGAAGCCGTCACGGCAGCTGCTTCCACGTCGCCGTCTTCGAACCACGATAACCCTACGAGTCCTGTCGACGATGCGACTGCCGTGCTACATACACTAGAAGAGAGCGAATACAAGACATCGGTCGAGCATCAAGAGCGGGTAGACCTCGAGTCGCCCACGACGAATACCACTGAAGATGTCGTCGAAGAGATTAGAGAGATCCCACCATATACACCCTCAATTATCGAAGAGCCCAGCGAACCCGTTCGATCCGAACTCAAAGCTCTATACTCATCAATGCCCTTCCTGAGGACCCTCAACATGCGCGACTGCGATTTCTACCATCTAAATGCTCAAGGCTGTCTACGCGTCCCTTCCAAGCCGATCCTCGACGAATTCATCCGACATTACTTCCTCTACATTCATCCGTTACTCCCTCTTATCAACGAAGCCGATTTCTGGAATGCGTACGATCCTACACCTAATTCTGCGACGTCCGGGACGCCTGTTTCGATGCTTCTGTTGCAATCGATGATGTTTGCTTCGTGCACTGTACGTTGACATCACCACTTTCGTGTGCTGGTTGTTCTAACAAATAAAGTTTGTCTCAAAGGAGAGTCTCCGCACGCTGGGATTCGCCACCATCCTCGAAGCCAAGGAGGCTTTCTACACCAAGGCCAAGGTAAACAATATATGGTATTGCTAGCAACGCACTTTCTGACCTTGATGCAGCTTCTATACGACTTCTCGACCGACCCCGATCCAATCTCCATCGCACAATCTGCTCTCCTCCTGACATACTGGTGTCCGACCTTCCGCTCGGGACCTGGCAAGGCGAACAGTAGATGGCTCCGAATTGCGATTCAACACGCTAAGTCATGCGACGCCGATAGTTACGACTCCCCCTCTTACGGACTACACATATCACAACAAGATGTCAAGAGACGGAACATACTCAAGCGTATCTGGTGGTGCTGTATTATCCGCGATCGAATCATGCCCCTCTGCGTTCGCAGGAACATCCAGATTACTAGTGCCCATTTCGACTTTGCGAACTGCTCCCCATTATGCTACGACGATCTTGTCGATGAACTTGAGTCATCGCGGGTCTACAATATCGCCACAAAGCACAAGCTCATCCTCACATTAGAACGCCTTACAGAACTTTGCGTTACTTTGACAGACGTCCTGGGCCTAGTATATCCTACCGAGACCTTGCCGATTTTAGACGCGGAAGCACATTCGACAGCATATGCGCAAGTACAGGAACACAAGAGGTCACTGAAGAACTGGGCAGTGGCTACAAGACCACCGCTCGCCATTCAAGATTTGACATTGAGTTCAGGAGGATACGAGGACTCAGCGGTATTGTTCACTAATCTAGTCTGGATATACTTCCAGTAAGCTCACCTAATACCACTTGAAACTCAGTTACTGACAATTTCTTCAGCGCCAGCCAAGTCGCCCTCTGCAACTACGAACTTCATCTCGGTCTAATATTAGGTCTCGTCAACCAAAATCCCACCGCATCACACGAGACGCAATTCCTCAAGAACAACAGAAGGGATCTCCGGAACGCCACCAAAAGCATAGCGGAATGCTTTGCCCGACTACACCCCCACCGACTCACCCGTTGGCTACCCAGCAGCGCTGTAGCATGCACAGCCCTCCCTCTCGCGATGCACATGGTCGACATGAAGATGTCCACTGCCTCTTCCGCGACCGAGATATGGGCCCGTCCAGAAGTTGCTTCCAAGCAATCGCGACTCAACGTCCTCATCCAAGTTTTCAGGGAGCTTCACCCTAAGTACGACGGCGTTCACTCTATTTCCAAGACCATTCGATACTTTATGGAGTGCAGTGACCGCGAGGAGCCTCCACAAATGATGCTTACCAACGATCACGCTGATGTACTGGCTCGAAGTCCAACGCAATATCTTAGACTTGCTTTGACCATCGATGTGTGTCTTAGTCAAGATCGCCTGGCTCAAGATAGTGACTTTCCAGCTGCTCTAAGACGTTTCTTCAACAGGAACCGTTCTTTGATGCCCATGCTATTAGGACAACCACAATTCGCGCCAATGCCAATGCCAATAACGCAACAGATATCCCTCCCTCGACCACTATCGCCAGCAACATATGCGAAAAGCTTTTCGCGATGGATGGAAGACGACCCATCCGTGGGTTTTGCTATGCAGATGGGTATAGACATAGGACCCCAAACGCCTATAGTCTACGAAGTTGCGGAACGAGCGCAAAAGACACATTCCGAGACTACGGAAGAGCCATCTCCTGTGTCTGAGCAGTCACAGTTCAGTGAATCGGTAATGGGCATGGAGACAACGGAGGATCTGTTACAGCGTCTTCAGGGGGCAGTGAGTTGGGCTCAGAATGATCAAGCTTTGTATTTTGCCCAAGAGATGGGTTTGCTCTCCGATGGAATTGGGTTTAATCAGGGCTATTTGTAAAACAGCTTGCAAGCGTTGAGATTTAATGACATGACATGAATATCTACATAATCAATATCGCTCTATTATTTATGATAGCCTTTCTGTTCTGTCTGAACCCTTGAAGTTATGCCCCAGGTTGTTATTCTTGCTACTCAGTTTCCACGAGGGTACATCCGGCTACCACCATTTCCAGTCCTTGCATCTGTAGCGGAATGCTCGACACTGCTCAAAAGTTCAATACTTGCATCCGAGTATTGATACCCTCTATCCCCCTGTCGAGAAGAATCATCTGCAGAGTCTTTCTGCCTACCCTTGTCATCCGGTATCGAGTCTACAGCAAAGAGAGTCACCATATCCTCGTCTATACCTTCCAGCCTGCGTCCCTGACGTCGCAATACCAGACGAGTATCTCCAAGATGTTTCGACAAAGGCTCTGCGCCAGATGTTTCTGCTGCAGGGACGATAGTGTCGATATCGGGGTTCCTTGTAGTCCGCAGAATAGTTGAGAAAGTAGTTGCATAGGATGCCGATGCAGACTTGATGCATAGCAGTCCGACGATGACAATAATCGCAGAAGCCAATACGCCCATCCCATATGCAATGAACAGGTTGCGAGGCTCATAAGAAAAGGCGATTTGCGTGGTGAGGTAGGTGATGTTACCATGAGATGCAGTGGTATCGTTTTGCCTATTGGAAGTGTTAACAGAGCTCCGGTCAAAAAGACAACACGAGTGCACTTACAGTAACTTTGAGTTACTGAATAGGCTTATCGTAGCATTGGTAAACAGCTGCTCCAATGCATCAGCCATGGAGATATTCCCAATTACAGACTCTGATGCTTCTGAGCGGTCTGTCGCCGCATTTACGCCACCAAGAACTTGCATCTCTTTGGCATCCATGAGAACAGAGCTCATGATCTGTGTCTGGGTTGGACGCATAACACCGTAATGCGATATCCCCAGACTCCCAAGCAGCAGCTTACCCAGGGAATCCATGAGTGCGATATAAGCAACAGCAGCATTGAACTGACTGGAGCCTGTATCCTGGTTGAGGCCGGCATCGATGGATGTCACTCCCTTCAGTCTCTTAGACTTGTAGGTAATATTCTGCCGGCCGTTGTCAAACGTGAAGTTGACGGCATAGGATGAATTATAAAGAGAGCACTCGATCGACTTGTTTGCCATGATATAACTGCTGGACGCGGGCTTATCCGGCACGACAACATAGAGCTTAGCCGAACTGGTGGCGTTGGCCGTCTGATCAATAGACGATACCGTCGAGATGAGAGAGTAGTTCATTGCGCCCCGCAAACCAGCCAAGGCATAGCCCTCCTCAGTGCTGTTCATTGTGTTACTACTTGGAACAAACCCAACGTATCCGGCGGAATCTCCGCAGCATGTCTCGTTCTTAACAGCTTCAGCCAGAAGTTTTGCAAAGGACGCATTGCGAGGTGTACCGCATGAAATTGAAGGGCCGTAAAAGTCGACGGAATATGACGAATTGGGAAAAGGTGCTGGGATAGTCAGGATAGAGCCGAGAGATGCCACTGATAAGAGCACCCGTGAGACATAGCTCGAGGGAGCGTAGTATCCAACTCCACCTACTCCTGTGAATTGGGCAAAGTTGAGCATGTTATCGTAGTAGAGCAGTGGAATGGGAGCGTCGACAACTGTGACATTTGGATGGTCAGATACCTGGACGGTAAGTGTAGCTGGAGTAATAACTGCAATTAATGGGAGCGCCCTATAAGAAAATGTCAGTAAACTGTAAGTAGCTCGATGTTCTTATGGAAGGCCTACCAAGCTATTATTGCCACCACAGCAAGTGCCGGTGCCGCAGTCCAGAGCTCCCAAGTAGTAAAGTCCCAGGCATCATGCAAGACGCCAAAAAGCGAGTTGACGCCCTCGATAGTGACGGATTTTGATCTTAAAGTTCGCCATAGTATTTGCGTGTATGCGAACCCGACAGCTGCTGACAACAGGGCTCTTGCGAGGAACGCTATACCGGTGCCGACACGGAGAAACCACTCCTGTTGGTTTTGGCTCTTGATGACCCTCCCGTCTAGATAATGGTAGTAGAGATGATGGCCGATGGCGAGTAGTAGTCCCAGGAATAGACTCCCTGTCATGAGGACGGGGGTCAGTTTGTGGATCGCCATGTTGCGGTGTTTGTGGGGTGCTGGCAAGGTTATTAATCGTCGCCGGGAATGGTCGACCTTCTCGATTAGAAGCGCGACCCCGGGAATAAGACAAATCTTGGTTTCGTCTAGAGAGACTCCCAACTATATACCATGTCGTAATCGTCGCTGCGTTAAGTGAAACTGAAATAAAAAGATGAAAAAAAAAAAAAGAGCCATGTCAGGCAGAATCTCGCAAGGTTATCCCGTTTTCTGCCTTGGGGGCCAAATCCAATTAGGCACCCTGTGAAGAGCCTCCAAATATCTTACCCCGCAACATGAAACATTGTCGTATCGGGAGCGATTTACAGGGTTGCATAGGCGTAAACTGTGTTACCTAAATATTCTTGAGAGAATGCAGATGTGCTATTTGTTGTCAAGACTTGTAGCTTATAATCACCGCAGAGAGCTTGGTTTCAGAGAATATGCATTAAGGGCTTGTTCTTGAATAGAATTATTAATGCACATACTAGACTCTCAGTTCCAAGGATCCTTGAGCCAAGGTACGTCGTCTTCAGCAGGCTTCATCCCGGCCTGAAGCCATGCAGTTACAGCACCAAGCTCTCCCCATACTCTAAGCAGGTTCGCGAACTATGCCCTCAACTACCTCGTCCTGGATCCCCTGGTCCAGCATCTCGTCCACCAGGTCTGGAAACTTTGAACCGTCCTCCAGCCCCCGCGAGGTCGCTGGCACGCCATCAAAATCGCTCCCTATATGGCGCGACCAGCGATGTTGAATGCTTCTGCCCCCTCGAGCACGCTACTGGATATGAGAAAACAGGATGGTAAGGCACGAGCAATTGCTGTTTCTGTCCTGACACCTTAATTATTGAAAAACATTGGAAACTATATCATTGAGCTGCCTACGAAACACTTTGCTGCCTAGTCCCTGAAGTAGACAGGTAACTGAGCACAGGTCTTAGGCGTGGTATGGGAAGAAGTCCAAGAGACTTGAGGGAGTGAGAAGACAACGGTATACATCCAATGCTTGAGAAGGGTTTGGGCTACAAGAGAAGCTGATCAGTTAGCATCCGATGTGCACAGTTCAGGTGCATCTTACGTTTAATATGGGGCAAGCGGCGGCCAGCTCATTAAAGCCCCCAGAACCGATCTTGCTAGGGAGTTTCGTGAGCCCTCGGTGAGCGGTTGGCTTCCTGCTTTTTCAAGTAACAGCTCCATATCGGCTGCTGTGTTTGTTTTGGGATCCATTTCCGGTACAATTGGCTTCGCTGTTCTGCCGCTTTGGTTGTACATTAATTTATGATAACAACAGAGAACTCGATATGTGCAGAACACGAGAATGATGGCTTTTAGAAATAAGATGCGGAGCTAATGCTGGCTGTGGGGAAGGCTGAAATAAAGACCACAAGGGACTACCTCTCGTTGTTTGATCACTAATCACGAGAGCATAATCGGAGATAAGTCTTGCCGTGACTGAGCCAGTCCACCCTGAACAGCACTATGTGGCTTGCAGCATGCATATCTGCCTGCTGTGCCTCAAAACAGAAATGGGCAACTAGCTTTCGGTCTGGAGAACCAAGAAGTCGATTATTAATTAGTTTAATAAAGGGTCTCATGTTGCTGATCTAAATCATTTAAAGAATGACAACTCTATCACAGCGAAAATAAACTCAATCCAGCGTATAGACCAACTTGTCACCGCTCATGGTGCTATTCCAAACTTCCTCGAGACCCTAGAGCACTGCAGCCAATCCAGAGCCCTGAGCGTTGACCTCGGGCTTGTGAACCTGAATCTTGCTCTTGGTGAGCAGACTTTCAGCAAGAACCCAGAAGTGACGAGCAAAAGCAGTATCTTCCGGCTTTGCAGGAAACGTGTGGGGCCCCAACTGAAAGGCTTCACCACCGTCCTACCACTGCGAGGCATGTGGGGTTCCAGGAGCAATTCTATCGGACAGATCACGCATTTTCCTGACAGACGGGGGTGTTATGTAATGACGATCTTGGGTGGTGCGAGACAGGCGCTACTGATCAGTAAACATAAGAGGAAGCAGTGTCAAAAGAAAAGACGGCTATGACCAATCAAACAGCCTTCACTCAATCCGGGGTTCAGTGTGCCAGGTACAGAGGTACCTGACGGCCCACTTGCCATCGGGTCGTTTAATAATACCGACCTGCTGATCAATCAGTGGTTAGAGTCTATAACCATCCAGAACGGCATTAGGACCACATGGTACTGACTCCTTTGCCTTGCTAGCTATCTCTACCGTAACGCCCATTAACGTTTTTCCAAGTTCCCTGCACCAATTGTGATGTGCCAAATGGCCCATCCCTGAAGTGCTGCCCCGTTTGCCCGTCCGAAGTTCTGATAATAGATTCTGCATCTGCTACGAGTTGGACTCTTGCATCACCCAAGATGTGGTGACGCCATGGCCGGGTGCCTTATGAGGACATGAGCTTGCATATCGTGGAAATATCACTAACCGTACGGCAACCTCTCATGGTCAGTTCAACTTGGACTCGTCTGACGTCACTCCAATTGAGGTCTTGCACCTGTATAATAGTATATGAAGTAAAGCCTCAATAAAATGTAGCAGAATATGGAGACCAACGGCACTACTCTTGTGAATTGTGATTTACAACCTTCGGTAGCGAAGTTCAACCACTATCTAATTACCCTTCTATGGCAGCTTAGTCATGAACCTGGGGGGTAGTCCTGTTAAAGAAAAACTTTCTGTTTTCACTGCTCTGCTGTTAATCATGTCTGCCTGGAGCGAGAAAAGATCTTGCTAGAGAATTAAGACAACGACTGCATACTGCTGTATGGATAGCTCGCCCTCGGAGAACTTGTGTCGCGACCTGGCCTGCTCGCTCTCGGCACGAAATAATACAATGAAAAAAGCCGCCAGTTTTATCTATAGATACTAAGTAAAGCTATGGTGGTATTTCTGCTTATGAAAACACTGTATAGTATCTTTTTTGTGGCTTGGAATGACTTTTGTAATTAAGCCTTGTGGCAAAAGCTGGACGTTCCTAAACCTATTATCGACGATATTTTCCGATTAAAAGGGAAGAAATAAGTACTATAAGATTTTTTAACTTGGAGCATTAAAGCTCTCAAGCAATATCTATATATATAGAGAGAAAGATTTGCGGTTAATGAGAGTGACAAGGTGCGAGACGGTCCGCCTGCCCCAATTTACAGTTCTTCAAGGACAAGTTCTAAAAGTGCAAAGCTGAGAGATATTATAACAATTCCAGCGCGTAGGTCAAGAGCGGAAAAGTTACCCCTATGCAACTAAACTCTTTGCCAGTGAACCGCTAGACGTAGGCTGCTCACTGAGATCAACGGCCCCCTTATTCTTTGGGCCAGCATTCACAGCTGATATGCAATTTAAATATTAGTAAGATGCGGGGTTGATAAAAAGGGAATAGATCTTACTCAAACCCTTCTTCCTGCGACAAGTAAGACAGGCTCTTGAACGGGAATTCCGTTCAATTATCTAACTAATCACGCACGCTTACATCTTGCATACACCCTGAACGCATGTAAGACGAGTCGGTCATCGTCCAATTAGCCATCGTGTTCGAACCTTGGCTCACAGTGGCTTATGCGAGTTTGAATGTTTGATGGCTACGCACGAAATAAAATACCATCCCCTTTATCAGATTATTATGATCTTTGCCCAGGTATCGACTGTTATAGCTCGCCAGAAAGTTAGCCAAGCATATTATAGATAGCCACGTTTATAGTATAGTTCAAAAGATTTGTTTGATATGTTCCCAGCCCTCTTGTCTGAAGCTGACGGTAAAATCAAACGTCATCAGGATTCAGAGTCATGCCCGCGCAGTAGGGCGCTTAACCGCCATGGTCCTATAGTTTCCGCTGGCGATGTCAGCTTACGCCTGTAGTTTGTGCTTATTTACCCTTAAGTCTTACTCTTCATTCCCATTTAATTGATCCTCAAATATTCCTGTAAACATTCCGAGGATAGGACAGCCCGAGTATCATTTAGCAATCATGGGTGGCATCACTCAACAAGACACCACGTCTCCGCCAGACGTGCATCTTCCCCAGTCCAGCGGCGCTAGCAACGAGAGCAAAAACGAAGCAGCAGAGGACAACACCCCGAATAGTAATGATGAAGAGGCCGTGGCCGAATTCAAGCCATCCTTTCGCTTCTGGATCATCCTGGCGAACCTATCACTCCTTATCTTCCTCGCTACGCTCGAAAACACCATCATTGGGACCGCGTTGCCGTTTATTGTGGAGGACCTGAAGATCGGAAGCAACTACGTCTGGGTTGCTCACATACAGTTGCTCACCGGGTAGGAGTGCATAAGAACCAAGTTCCGGAATAAACAGGCTGATGGTTATAGAACGTCTGTGTTGCCCCTGACAGCACAACTTGCCAACATCTTCGGCCGCCGCTGGGTGACCATCGTCGTCACTTCGCTTTTCATTGTCGGTTGTGTTATGTGCGGAGCCGCCACGAATGAGGCAATGCTGTTGGCTGGTCGAGGTATCCAGGGCGTTGCGAGCCAGAATTGTGTCATGCTTACAGAAATGGTCATCTCGGATCTCGTCCCCTTGAGAGAGCGTTCCAAGTACATCGGCATGACGCTCAGTTTAGCGGCGTTTTCTCTCATCTCGGGACCTATTATTAGTGGTGCCCTTGTTAACAACGTGTCATGGCGATGGGTGAGCTGTAACTATACCTTCTTTTGGCGAAACTTGATATTCTAACATCGTTATCTTGAGATCTTCTATATCAATGTCCCCATTGCTGGTGTTGCACTAGTCGGCCTTTACCTCTTCCTCCACGTCAAGTGGAACCGAAATGAGACCATCATGACCAAGCTCCGCCGCATCGACTGGGTTGGCAACATCATTATCACCGGCTCTAGTATCAGTATTCTCTTTGCCTTGACGTGGGCACATGTCGTATATCCTTGGGACTCACCAGAGGTCCTTGTACCGCTCATCATAGGCATTATCGGTGTAGTTGCCTTCTTCGTCTGGGAGGCCAAGTGGGCTACCGAGCCTGTCGTCCCGCTTCGCATATTCAAACACTGGAGCTCCATCCTGCTGTACATCGAAACTTTCATGTGCAACTTCTGCCTTTTCTTACCAGCCTACTTCCTACCATTGTTTTTCCAAGGCGTCATGGCCTCGTCTGCAGGCCAAACAGGTGTACAGATGATCCCGCTGACAGCATTCATGATGCCCAGCATGATCTTTACCGCCGTTGCTCTTCCAAAGGTTGCCAAGTACAAGGTTTTCCACGTCGTAGGCTTTTCTCTTCTCACGGTAGGACAAGGCATCTTCTCGACGCTCAAGCGAGAAGACTCAAACGCCGAGTGGGTATTCAAACTCTTTGTTCAGCCCATCGGTACAGGCTTTTTGGCTGGCTCAACACTTCCGGCTATCCAGTCATGGACAGCTGAGGTGGACATGGCAGCGGCAACGGCTGGATTCACCTACATCCGAGGCATGGCCATGATCTTCGGCATTGCTATACCCAGCACAATCTTCAACATCTTCATTTCAAAATACTCGTCCCGCATCGACGACCCCGAAGTTCGCGCTCTTTTGAATGCAGGCGACGCCTTCGCTCTTGGATCCAAGGATTTCGTCATGAGTTTCGATGATCCCGTGCAGAGCCAGATCCGTGAGACGTTCCAGCTAGCGATCCAGAAGGCTTTCCAGCCAACCATCGCGTTCGCAGGCATAGGATTTGTGCTGGCTTGCATCTGCAGGGACAACAGACTAAGATCTGAACTGGAAACTCTATACGGATTAGAGGAGAAGAGGAAGAAGGAGGGGACAGTAGAGGAGGCCACGAATATAAGGACGACGGTGGAAAAGGCGGACGGAGACAAGTAGAACGACGCTCGGAGCAGATATACTTTGGTGCACGTGGCTTTTAGGTTTGCTATTTATGTAATTCTTAGAATTTAGTAAGCTCTCTTATTATATATGGCCCTAATTTATATAAAATATTAAAAGGTCATGGAACTTCCTTTATATTCCATCTTTATCTAATTTCATATTATAATAACATATAGAATAATTCTAGCATTTCTTAAAACCCGACTACCCTGTTAGATTTTAGCATCCAGCAAGCCGCTTTAACACATCTACTAAGTACCTACCTATCCCCTACTACTGCTGTATTAAGAACTGGTTATAATTTATTTTTTCGTTTTTTCTTTTTTTTTTCTTTCTTTTTTTCTTTTATTTTTACTTTTTTTTATAAGATTTTATATCTTTAAATACTATTGTAATTTATAACTTAATATAAGAATAAGTAATCCTTATACTAATAGCCTTACTAAGCCTTAAGATAATAAATATTATCTCTCTTTAAGTTTTTATTCTTATTACAGTAATTATTAGCCCTAATAATCTTCTTAAGCTACCTACCTAAATCTTAATTTATCTTCTATATAATTTCTCTAATAGACTACGGTTTAACCTTTTATGCCTTTAATATATCTTTTAATACTACTTCGGGGCAGCGATGGTCGTAAGCCTCTTTAGACCTTTTTCTAAGAGTGACAGAGGAAGACTATATGGCCAACATCTCAGGGGAGACTGGTTTATTACATAATAACCCAATACCCAACTCCTTCACTAGCTACCAGGACCTTTGGAATGACAGCTGTCCTGCTGCCCTAAGCATGAATATATCGCCGGTTCTTGAGTTACAGCTTCCTATTGAAACCCCGTTAAACTAACTATTATCCATATGTCAGATCTCTACTGCTGCGTATGGGCATTGGAAATGGAAGCCCTCCTCGACGTTAATTGAAGTTGCGACTCGCATAGGTAAGCCAGGTTTTCCCTAAGTATGGTAAAGCCAATATCCTAGTAGCAAACGCCAGAAGGAATTCGAAAATGTATCCCGGAAAGTAGGCTCCGTGTACGTCGCGAGGCCTGTTATAATAACAAAGCTGCGAAGGCACCAAGAGGATTGGATACTCTCTGTAAAGTCACATTTAGCCTTGAGTGGCTTTGGTGATACCCTATACCAGTACTATAAATGGCTGCGGGAGTCAGGGTGAGCGATCCAGCATGCCAATTAGTTTAAGAAAAAAAAGAAATGCATAGAGCATGTTACCTACTTATACCATCCACTACTTCTACCATTTACACAAATGAACCCTCAACTTCTTTAAATCTGGCTATAATTTCCCTGGTGGCTTCCAATGGTAGGGCTTCTACCGTGCGGCCCATATTGCCTGTCATTGTCTCAGCCATAGTGAGCGCATTATATATAGCCTCTTCTGTAGCATCCGCTGCTGCTTCAAAGAGGCCATTGATAGTCTGGTTGTCGGTTGCTTCTATGTTAATCAGCCCAGGCTTGAATGGATCAACGGCCCTGTGCTGGCCGGTGACTGTCTGCACGGGTATCTGAGCAGCTGTGGAAAACGCAAGAAATAGATCTCCCGAAGGGTTGTGAGCATAACTGCCCACACGCGCAAGGCCCATGGTCGCTCGCTTGGCCAACCGCTGGAGCTGAACAGGAAGAAGCGGCGCATCCGTGGCAAGTATGACGATGATGGACCCATCCTTTTTGTTCTTGGCCTCGTCGTACTCTGTATCATGGGCAGCGGCGGCCTTGCTGCTTGCGTTTCTCTTTTGCAGGATCCGTCCAACCGGGACGCCCGAGATGTGCAAATGCTGGAGTCTCCCATAGTTGGCCTGGACAAGGGCGGCAACCGTGTACGACGTCTCGTTTTCCCCAGCCACAATTCTACTGCTGGTCCCGGTGCCGCCTTTCCACCCTTGACACAGCATGCCTGTCCCGCCGCCCACGTTCCCCTCGGCAATCGGCTCCTCGGAAGCATTGGTGATACTGTCCACAACGTGTTCTGGCGTCACAGCAAACTGTCTCAGGTCGTTGAGGTGCCCGTCAAACGTCTCGGCGACGACTGGCAGCAGGAACCAATCGACGCCCTGCTCACCTTTTCCGTAATGTTCG
This sequence comes from Populus x sibirica, assembly GCA_019202695.1. Lineage (NCBI taxonomy): Eukaryota > Viridiplantae > Streptophyta > Magnoliopsida > Malpighiales > Salicaceae > Populus > Populus x sibirica. Next base: position 14,761 of record JAGMVL010000523.1, read on the forward strand.
ATTGCGTACTTGTAGATGCCGGTATAACATGGCCCTACGGCAAAGCTGTTGGTGATGAGAATGGGCGAGTGCAAGAGACCGCTTTCCTCGATCCAATGTGTCCCAGTCATTTCTCCTGATCCGTTGAGACGGAAGACGCCGGCATGGCAGGCCGTGTGGAACCAGTCTTTCCGAGGGAGGATGGTCGTTAATCCCGTGTTAATTTGCCCACTCTCGTCACGGATAGTGGTCGTGTGGGCCAGGACACCGGGCACGTCTGTGATGCCATTTTTCGGACCAGGTGGCCAAAACCCAAGATGCGCTTCTGGTATGACATCGCGGAGCCTGCCGCGGGTTTGCTGACGGGACATACTCGTTGCCATTACTTTAGATATTCGTATTCTGTCGCTTTTCTGGTGGGATCCACTGGGTCACTATGCTAGTTTCAAAAACAGGAGGGTAATTACTCTACCCTATTTATAAAGCCAGGGCTTTAAGAACGAGATAGAGGATTTGCTGCGTTATTTTCTAGCTACTGGCAATGAGTCACGCCGATCCACTTATCTCCTGCTCATCTTACTGCTTGTAGTCCAAAAAAGGAAGGTACTAGGATATATAATAGAACCCTGCTCCCTCGATATAATTAAGCCAGCTACTATTAAGATACATAGTTAAATAATAGCAAATAAGATAAAATCAAAGGTAATATAGTTTCTAATTATTAGATGATAAAGAAATAATAATAGATAAGGCTAAAGAAAGCTGCTCTGATCCGTAAAGCAATACAAAGCCGCGCTCAAGTCTAAGCCGCCGTACCAGACGGCGTTACTATCCTAATAGGCGCTGAGCCAGCTTGGCACGATGCCTAAGCTCTCAGCCAGCTCAAAGACCCCATGTTCGCCAACTGGGTTTCCTAAGCTGCCGTGTAACGACAAGCTCATCAGCGATCTACTATTGACAGCTAGTACGAGTGGCTGGTGTTCCGTGAACTACTTACACTGTCTTTAACAATCTCTTGCTTAACCTGTGGCGAATGTTAATGTCTTTGCGGAGAAGATAAGGGTTTAAACGGCGAATGGAGATTGTGAAGTAAGAATAGATAAGTAAAAGCAGGGTAAATAAGTTATATATCAGAGAATGATATATAAGCACGTAAGACTAAGAGATATATATTATAAAATATAAAAAGTATAAAGGATATACAACTATTTGTTAATACATTTAACTTTGATATAAAATTTGTGTAATTAAAACATAGATATAATAATTTAATTTATCTTTCACCTAGATATATAAGTATTTCCTTTATAATTATATTTTATAAAAAATATAATTAATTCTCTACTTGTTACTTATAATATATTACATATTAATATATACTAGGGTTATAACTTTATTAAATAATAACTAAAGCTAAAGATGTATTTATTTTAAAAGGATAATTATTAAAGAGTTAAATATAAAAATTTAACTATTATTTATAGCTCCTGTAAATATCTCTAGTAAGCTCATAATAATTTATTCCCATTACCAGCCTTCTCTGATTCCTGCCAATCATTACACGCCACGTTGGAGCGGCTAGAATACCTGCGCAGAAGAAACATAAATTCGCAACGAGGTAGTTCCAGAAAAGCAACCAGAAGAATAACAGCATAGTTTGCACTACTTCTCACATTACGTGGCAGCTATGGAACCGAACCCGACTCAATCTTCCAGAAAGTCTTTCCAGTATAAGCCGCTGGAGCATAAGAATGAAATCCGCTTGCTACAAGTTACTAAGCCCTGTGCTTCGGTCCAGAAATCATGGGGGGTTTTCTTTAATCCATGCTATAATTGAGAGTGCGCCATCCTACGAAACAGTCTCATATGAATGGGGGCGGCCCGTCCGCGATCACAATTTGGTGCTCAGCGACGGGGACTACCTTATATATCACCGAAAATCTGGCTCATGTAATTTACGAGTCAGCGCGCCATTGCTCAAGCGGATATCTCTGGGTTGACCAGATCTGTATTGACCAAAATAATCAAGCAGAGCGAAATCATCAAGTTGGTATCATGGGTGCTATTTATCAAGCTGGCTATCAAGTTCTTGTTTCGCTAGGCACCATCGACCTTCCTCTATGTCCTGCTTTAGACTTCATCTGTTCTACCGCGAATAATGCGCTTGACAGAGGTCTTCCTAAAGAGATTCTTCTCCAGCAATTACAAATCCTCTTGCTAGGTGATGCAGCTTTGACAACCGGTGATCTGGTTATGCAGAAAGATGATCACCGGCTGGCGATTGGCAACTCTACAAATATCTTGGCTCCTCTTGGTTTGTCCGTGGCTGGGTTTTCCAGGAAATCATACTATCGAAGCAGTCTAAAATCATGATTGCATCCTCAACAGTCTCTCTCGAAGGGTTCTACTGGATCTGTGAGGCCATTACGCAAGTTGAACAGAGGAACATATTATCCGTGGGTCTCGAGGATGTAACCATATCTGCCCATGGTTTGGCCATCATATCGGTAATGCGACGAGTTTGGCAGAGCCTGCACCGTCCGGGAGACTCAGAGTCTTTAACGTACCCAAAGTTTCCTGAACTTCTCTCTGATATTGTGTCGCGTATGCAGACATCACTTCCACAAGATCGGATCTATGCATTCCTTGGTCTCAATATGGACCCTGACATCAGAATTGAGCCAAACTATGGATATTCTGGAGATAAGGTTTTAGCTTGCGCAGCAAAGTCTATTATTCAAGGGTCTCGGAATCTGGATATTTTTGAATACCTGTGCCGCTTAGGAGACGGGGATAACAACAGGCCATTTGTTCGAAAGCCACCGACTTGGGTGCCGGATTTCACGTGTATGGCGCATGTCACGCCCTTTCGGAGATCGATAGCTCTCCAGGCAGCCAATGGCTGTGTCATGTACCCTCACAGAGGAAGATGCGATTTGGAGTTGCTGGTCGCCCATGGGAAGGTCATAGACCGCATTCAGACCCGCATCGATCCTCGCATACCACCATATACAGAAGGAATGTCTTTTGATTTCTCCTACTACGTCGCCTCGGCCATTCGATGCTGGGAACTCTCAGAGCGCCGAGTCCCAAGACCAACAGCGGTAACCGTCTTCGCGGCATTATTAGGTCAAGGTCACTGCGACAGTGAAATGGCCGCTCGTTCATTAGGAAATGAACAGCTCCCAAACATGCTATTGTCAGTAGTTAGATATTATTTCGATCGATTGGAAGTCAAAGTAGGAACTGACCAAAGTGCATTATCCGGATACTGGGAGGAGATAGAAGAGGCAATATCGGCTATTTGGCATGTTGCATATAAACGTTATCTTTATGTCACGCAAACCGGCCGCCTAGCTTTAGGATGTACGCTTGAACCTGGCGATGAGGTTTATATCCTCAATGGGTGTTCAAATCCTGTGGCACTGAGGCCAACACAAAATAAGACGTTCTATGTACAAGAGACATGTTTTCTGGAGGGCTGGATGGATCCTTGGGGTAGAAGAATGATTAACTGGGCCGAAGAAGAATGCGAGGAGTTAGAGCTAGTATGACCTTTTCTAAATACCCCAGATCTTCTGATTTGTTTAAAGAGATTTGATATTGGGTTAGCTGGTTTAGTTAAAGTAAAACCAGCACTATGAAGGTTGTATTACTTATATACACGCCCATTATAGTTCGAATGAATCTTTCCTCCTTTTCAGTCCTTAGGTTATCAAGGCAAAGCGCATTGTGAACTCCCTTCTCTAGCAGGGAATGTGCTTGAACCTCGTCCAGAAGGGCTCCCTATACAAACCACTCCTCATCTACAATCGTACTCAAAAACGATCTGACGACTTCGCAACCCAAGTCGGCTCGGCCAATGCCAAGACGCCGACCTCATTGCATGAGGTTGTCAGGTCCACTGACATTATTTTCTCCTGCTTGAGTTCAGATTCTGCCGTGCTAGATATATGCTAAACCATGACCAATGAAGGCCATGTCCGCGGGAAACTATTTGCTGAATCTTCAACTATCTTGCCTGAATTAGTTGACAAGATCGCAAAATTGATGATTGATCATGGAGAATAGTTTGTTAGCAGCCCAGGTATTTACATTATTCCAAGCAGTACTTGGCAGTGTTTCTTTATTGAACGTATTATTTTGCATAGTCTTTGGCTTGCCACAAATGGCCAATAGTGGTACACTCATATTTGCAACTGTTGGCGCCAAGTCATCAATCGAGAAGATGCGCCCATACATCAAAGGTATCATGGGGCGTGATGAAATCTCTTTTGAAGACGAGCCATATAGTAACGCGGCGAAGTTAAAGCTCATGGGCAATGCCTTCGCCCTGAACGCTATTACACAGCTTGCTGAATCCTTGACGCTGGCCGAAAAATCGGGCATTAGTCCGGCGATGGTCGAGAAGTTTGCTGACATCATATACGGCGGAATCTACTCGGTTTATTCAGGTCGAATGCTTAGCGGCGAGTATTGGGCTAGAAGTGAGCCCTACGCCTTAGCCGACATTGTGTTGAAGGATATCAAGCACCTGTTGGGACTGGCCAGGAAGCAAACATGGCGCTGAAAAATGCTCTGACTGGCCTCGCGTATCTCCAAAAAGTAATAAAAGGGTCACCTGGAGACCAGATTGATGTCAGCGCAATCTACGGTGCCGTTCGTGAGGCGAATGGGCTTGAATTTAAGAATCAGGATTAGATATCGCTGGCAAGACCTAAGCTTAGGTCAAGGTCAGAAGTGCATGGATGTATAAGAAGCCATATAACACTATTTAAGTAGAAAGTCTAGAATCATTTCTACTACATCCTCTCGCATGCAGCCATGGAGCCGACCTTTTCTAATAATATATTGCAATACATAGATGTTATGTTTGAAGTTACGCATCAGGCCGGGTACCAGTAGCTTTAATATAATTATCAACTTTAGCGTATATGATCCGAAAGTTGGACTGGCTTGCGCGGCGCGCGCTTTGGTGGCAATTCTCAGCAGATCACTCTGTGTGGCGGCTCATCGGGGACTCAATCGAACGGCTGAAATTGCTAGCAACGGATAATTTATATATGGTCAAAACGGCGCATAGGATTTGAGACTAATAGTAACATGACCCCGCACTAAAGATATCTAGTCCCTTATGTGACGTTATTTCATTCCAATCAGCAGTGCGTCCCGGACCGCCATAGGCTTGATGTCCGGATATTTAGCGTTCAGGGACCTGTTGTGTTGGATATCAAACTGTCCATTAACGGCCCAAATACCAAGGATGGCCAAGAGCTGTTTGGCAATAGCCTCTGGGAACGGGGATGCGACGAGTTCGGCCTTGTGTGAGGGTAGCTCACTGACCGCACCGCGCTGGAGTGATTCGACCGAGTCATAAGTCACCTCAAATGGCTGTCCTGGTTATCAAGAGTTAGCATCGTACTGTTCGATTCTGGGGTTTAGAACCCATTAGTTACCTGAAACTTCTTCGGCAATTTTGAGGAAACTGTTCCACGTGGTCCTCTCCCCGTAACAAACAGTCAACTCCTCCCATTCCGTTTCATCCAGGAAGGCAGCCACGAATTTGGCCACATCATATGTGTAAGTGAAGGATATGGGCTCGTCGCCTGTCCCAGGGATAGCGGCCTTCTTGTGCGGAATATCAAGTGCAAAGGTCAGCATGGGGAGATGCGTCTTGATGTTGGGCATGCCATAGTAGTCTAGAAAGAAGCCGACGGCAAACCGAGTCCATTCGAGATTGGTTCGACGGAGCTGCTCAATGGAGGCTGCCTGGAAAGCGGCGGCAGGCGACCTATCATGGGACGTTAGCTCAAGGGCTCATACATACCGCGACACTGGGAGAATACTCTTCGTTGGGAAGGGACCCCCAAGCGCTGACAATAAACCTCTTTACAGTCGAAGAGCTGTCTGAAGCGCGGATGAGGTTGACCTGTGCGGAGGAGGCAGTTTCATCCGTGATCTGGATGGTGCAGATAAGAGTATGGACGTTGTGGTGCTTCAAGATCTGGGACAGTGCTTCAACATTGTCATAGTCAACCTGGATATAAACTGCAGAGGCAGGAAGGCCCGAGGTGTCCTGACAAGTCTGTGATGAAGAGATCGTTAGATGAGGTTAACAAACGAAAATACGGAAGCTCACCTTGCGTCCAAGCACCAGGACTTTAAATGACTGGGACTGAGCGAGGGATTCAACGATGGGGCGGCCCACATGGCCAGTGCCACCTGCGACGGCAACGACCTTCATGATATGGGTGAAGAGAGGGAAATAAGCTTACTGAGCTGTGATGACCGGTATTGATGAAAATGAAGAAGTGATATCAGCGAGAGACAGGGACGAGCAATTATATATTACATGAGATAGCAGAAATTTATAATTTTAACAGCAACTCAATTTATAAGCAGATAAGATATTTTCTGCCTCCTCGCCTAAAGGGGGAAGCGCGCGTCCTCTATGCATTGTTATAGTATAAACGCAAAAGTACGTTAGCTCACCCTACATTGCTGGAAGCGAGGGTCAGAGCGGTAAAGCGTTTAACTCTAAATACTTCTAAGTAGCAAACCGGACATACCATGCACCACTTTCTTGATTGATCCATGGCCCCAGCTTAATCATCTCCTCTGCAAAAACAGGCGTCTTGTTCGCATCTTCATGAAGCTAGAGGGTATGTCAGTACCATTCTGTGGCTAAATAACTGGATACAATACCTCAATACTTTCCCAGCCAAGGATATAGATTGCAAGCTTCCGATCTTTCGATTCTAGGCGACTGCCCCAAGAGCCAGGTAAAACATCGCGTTCCCCCCTACAAGGTTGGTATTGATGTGTAACCCCAATCACCTCCAGTGAATCCCTGCATTCGGTAACAGTCGGTGTAAGTCTTGCGCATGGAGTGGCTCAGAGGTAGTTCCCTGATAGGCGCGTCATTGTTCATTTTCATTGCGACCTCGTAAAGTTAGCGGCCATCAGCCTTGATGGTGAAAAAACATGAGGATTGGGGAAACCAACGATTTCGCAGACAGGGGCTGTCAGACCTGCCAGGAGCTCTTTATCGTCATTATTTGCCACGTCTATAAGTAGACTTGATGGATCCTTCTGG
>JAGMVL010001450.1:0-46767 GCA_019202695.1 Populus x sibirica
CTACGGTTTCCCGTAGTTCCTGGTTTTCCTTCTCCAAGAATGCAATGCGCTGCCAGTCTGTGGCTTTTGCTTGCTTGAGCATCTGGAGCTCAGCCCAAATCAGGGCAATTTCTTCAGCACGTTCGGTCTCAGTATCTTGTCGCGGACGCTTTCTGTCAGGCTTGTGGTCGATCGGGGGCGGCGGCGGCGGGGGTTCGGTTTCTTCGTATGACGGTGGTGCAAGCATTTCATCTGCACCAAGCTGGACAATCTTTGCTCCAAGACCGGCATACATGCTAGCCAGTTGAAAGCGGCTGCTGGAAGATGTCTTGAAAAAACCCTGGCTGACTGCATCGCTGACTGACTGGAGTTTAGGAGATGCATTGCGCGCCTCGATGTAGACAGTGAAAGCTGTTGCTCGAGAAAACTCGCGAATGGCATCGAGCACAACACCTGACCGTGCTCGACCTGCTGGGCATATTGGCTCGAGAGCAGGAGTAGGGACAAGGATGTCAAGATGGCGGTTCAGTTGGAAACGCAGGCCAAGAGCTGGGGACTTGAACTCTTGCTCCACCTCACTAGAGACGGTCGGATTTTTAACGACATCGAGAGAGATGACGGAGGAAGCACAGGCTCGAAGTGTTACATCCGATGTGTTGTCAAGGCCTTTGAGCTTGAGGGGAATGTGTATGTCGAAGAGAGAACCTTTCGAATCGAATCGAGCTGTCAACGTAATAGAGCTGACTTTGGGATCGGGTTTGGCCAGAATACGAGTCGTGCGATCTGACTGCCAAAAGTGTTATTGGAAATTCAATCGGGCTGAGAGCTGACGCGGAGCCTTACCTCGTGATCAGACTGCCACTCGATGACAGCGCGGGCAGTAAAATGGACGTCAAGGCATGGTGAAGTCGACATTCCTGCAACCAGTCAGTTTTACAACGTGATGGAACTTGCCTGCGTAAGCTCCGCACCGAGCCGTGCCAAAACGCGCGCGACCAGAAGAGGGTGAGCTTCGCTGCACAGGCAATCTCTAATCTCCAGCGCGCTGCGAGACCAGAGATCCCTTCTACAGACCCCGGTTGTTCCAGCAAAGGAGGCGCGAAACGCACTCGTTTGAAGGGTACAGGTCGGAATTTTATGACGGTCTGTAGTGCGATTTACCGCCTCTCCTTGGACGCGGCGAGTTGGCAGGGCGTAGTTGGAGAGAGTTGAATGATGGGAGAAGAAAACATTGCGACGCTGCTGGGTTGAACATGCGTGCGTGATGGAGCGAGCGTGAATGAACAGTCGATTGTGGATGCTGTCGGTGAATGGAAATGAAGTGGAGCTGTTCGCTATGGAGAAATAGTTTGTCCGTTGAGCCGATGGATACGGTGGGTCTTGCGATAAATGCCCCATAGTTTCACTACTCCTCAGGTCAATAAGCCTGCTCTTGCGACAACTACTAGCTAGGTCAGTGACCCTCATTCTAAGGTTGATTGACTGTGGGTCAACATACCACAGACACCTGTGAACCCTGTGATGCTTGCAAGAAGTGCCCTGACTGAAGCGCTACTGTTGGACAGAATACCTGACAAAAGTTCTGCGAAAACTGCTCAAGCTCCAGCGTCCTCGTATGAGCGTTTCTAACGTCTTCTGCAAATGTCATAGTGAAAGCGTATATATAAATTGCCTTTTAAGTGCTCAAGTTAATTTGGAGTTTTTAACATCTTAATTTGACACATCTTAGCGACATTATATAATCTTTAACTATTGACCAACAGAACTGCTTGCAAGGAGTAAGTGTTCCTAAAGCCAGCTGCGGGATGGATCTTGTCAACTTCAGCGAACGGGTGACTGTCTGGATCTCAGTCAAACCTGGGGGTATTGATACCTCTTTTGAATGCATGAAAGGCTTCTCTCCCCAGCTCGCAATACACCAAGATAACAGCCTAAGTGAGCAATCGGTCTCACAGCCGCATGTGATATCTGCTTAGGTTTCGCTCGTGGATCTCGGGAGACTCCCAGTCAGCTGAGCCCAATGGAAGCTCTGGTGGGGGATAGAGGAACCGAAATCTTACAGCTCTGGAATGAGGGTCTTTGCATCGCAAGATTTAATCCGATGCTAAAGCAGAGCCTATTTTCGTCTTGAATGGCATGTAAAAGCCGCTGTCATAGAAATCAGATAGAGTGGACACATGCTGACCACAATTGAAATTGCCACTTCTAATTGTCACCAATCTATTGCATTGCCGGCAAGACTTACTCGACTTCGACTTGAGATGGAGATGGAGGGAATTTTGGACACTCTTCTTGCAGTAGGGGATACTCAGTTTCGGCATGTGGATGTAGATATGTCCTTTGCAGCGCATGGCAATGGAGATGTTCTCGTCGAATGGCGAATATTGAACCACCAAGAAGCAGTAGGTCACGAAGGCAATGGTGGAACGAGACAAGCCACAAAGCTATTGCAGGTACTTCGGGAATTAGACGCCAACCAAAAGTTTATCCAATTTGTTTGCGCCAGCTGCCGGATGATGTTCCAAGATGCCCATACTCGCTGCACGAGAATTTTGACCTTCAGACCTTTCTTTGGGTTAGACGTTTGAGCTGGATCGGAAGATGAGACGATGGGTCAAAAGAGTCAAGGCCTTGATAGTGATACTACCAAGTTGATTCCTGACAAGCCTGGCGGTGGTCTAGAGAGCAATGTGATTGAGAATGGGGCCCGTAGGGCGCATATTAGGTATTTTTGAGACCTAAGAATGAAGACTGTAGTAACAGAGTATAAGAGACCCGATGATGTGACCAGTGAATGGTAAAGAATGATGAAAGGTGGTCCCCGTTGGCAACGGCTCCGTGTTGTGGCAGTTCTCACGATGGAGTACCGGCCTGAGGAGGACGTAAGACTTTGAACGTTCTTACTATCTTAACGGGCTCGGTGCCGCCTAGTGAGATGAATCTTTCTGGCATTGCCCATATAACTAATTCGAAGTTGAGTTGACGAGCGGCTATCGGGTCGCCAGTATGAAGTCCTTCTCCATCGTTGTCAGTCTGTAGTACGGCCGTAATGCGCGGACCAAAAGCCTCTGTTTCATCCTCGGTATCTTCGATCTCAAAACGAACATCGAGGATTTCGCCGTTGCTTCAGTTTTCGATCTTGATAGGCGACATATTAAGGGCTTGGGCGTGAGGGAGCATGTAGCTGTCCTCTCTACCTAGGGTATCGCAGGTGCGTCAACATTGAGAGAGCTTCATATGGTTTCTTGTGAACTTACCCTTGATATCACTGAAACCAGAGACCTTGACGTTAGCGCCCGAAGTCACTGAGGTTGCGTTGCCATGTATCGTCGCCTGGGTCTGTGACCAGGAACTGTTCGATAGAGTTGTTCGGCCAGAGGCACACGATACCGACCCAGACCATATCGTAAAAGAATGTGTATCGCTGTCAATTAAATCTTCGCCCTCGCTCATTGGACTGGAGCCTCTATCGCTCCCTCTATCGATGATCGCGTCCGCCCAAGGATCTGGACCCTCATTTGGCACTTCTTCCTGTGGAGCGCGAAGGGTTACACGATAGAACTTGATCGGCGTACTCGGTGCCAATGAAAGTACTAGATCTGAGCAAGTTAAATTTCAGTTTCACCGTTGACAGAGAGTTCACTGCACTGCTCACCTATCTCGTATGAACTATGAATCGGCGACACATCGTCGTCTACTGAGGCTATTGCGCAAGGCATCTGGACCGTGCAGGACACGTCGAGCTCCAGATAATCGTAAGTGACCTGCGATGTCGATATGAGCGTCAGGGTTATCGTTTGACTCCAGCTGTCAGCGGTTTCAGAGTTTGTCGCCATGGCATGGTTGTTAAAGCGGCCTAGGACGTTGGATCCTCTAGCGTCTCGGGTACTTTGCGGCTCCAGGGACTTAACTCACTGCGACGTCCGCCAATAAGAGCTCACAAGCTTAGGTCTTGAATCCTAACAAGGTAAGTGATGAGGATGCTTTGACTATATTGGAACAATTTATGATGAATTTAGTAGACTGATGAGCCAAATGCCTGAGATTATTCATGTTTCTCGTCGCGTCGTGATTCGGGTGTCAGGGCTTTTGGCAGGTCGAACCGCACTATCTTACAAACGACATCAGTGACCAGATGCAAGAAATAATGCCTGTGGAGAGGGGTAGGGACCTTCTGTATCTGTTTATAATTCTTGCTGCCCACAAGACTAGCACATTGCTGTTGATCATAAACAGTGGGTAGTTACAAAGCACAAACAACACACCTGCTGCCAACGTCGTTGCGTCAAGAAAAGCAGAAGGGTTACTGGGTCAACATCTCATTGGATCGGCATGCTTGGCACAAGCTTCCATGAATTGCGCAGTGTTTCACATTGAGGCGTTTGATTGGCCTGAGACGGGTATCAGCATAATGTGAGATAAGTTTTATTTGCGGTTGAGAATTGTGGCTGGGGGAGAGATAATAATCACTACACAGAACGTAGCAAAATGAGTTAGTATCAATATACCAGAGCATCTTAAAATCAGGGGAAAACGCGTTTAAGACTGAGGAATAATATGCATCTAGACGATTACTGTGAATGAATGAAGTGGTGTAGCACAACTGGGCAGGAGCAAATCAGGCTGTCTGTGGGGACATCTGTTTTCCGTCAGTTGTAACTTGTCACTAAGGTGATAACTAACTTATTATAACCTAGGTAAATTTATATAAATATTTTAAGAGATTTACTAAATTTACAAAACTTATATAAAATTTATAAAATTTATAAAATTTATAAAATTTATATTAATTAAGTTATTTTTATTTAATTTATCTAATGTTTCCTAAGTTAATACAATCCTTAGACCATTCATCCTAAGTCAAGGCTGCCTTAGGTACTTGAGCTACCAGGGTCCTCTAGCCACTGCCCTGCCTCTTGCATCTCACTTCCGAAGGTGCAGCCTCGCGGCCTCGACGCGTCCCGTAGCTCACACGCCGTTTCCGTTTCTTCTTTTTCATCCTCAAGTCTTCCGCCAAATTAAAGAATCTTCTTCCCGTCGTGTCATAACCCCAACCTTTGGCTCGTCACAATGTGTTATGAAGCACCACCTGTACCGGCGCCCCAGAATGAACACGCTAAACGCACAAATGAGCTCTTCACTGTCTTTTACGAGGAACTCGGAAAATGGCCCTGGGAGGTCATCTCATTTGGCCCAAGGAGATGGGGCCAGAAACTAGTCTCGGGTTTCACGAGACTTCTGAGCGTTGACCTTCCTAAGACTGACGGGGTAACGCTCGAGCAACTCATCGACTTCTTGCATGATCACTCTGCGGATCACACGATGCCGCAATACAGATATCAGCTGAGCATGAAGCTTATCGCGAAAGCAACCAAGTGGCTGGCAGATAAGCGTGAACTCCCTAGTGCTCAACCACATGACTCCGATTCCGATTCCGATTCTGATGGTTCCATCCTCAATGAACCTCAGAACGTGACCCGCAACAAAGCTCGAGCCCGAGCTCTTCACACAGATACCAGAACTGCCCGTAAGTTTATTCAATCAGAATATCATTAGGCTAATAAGGCTAGCAATTCGAACCGCTCGCAAGCGACCCATAGATTACAACGAACGTCGCTATTTCCAACTCCATAATGTCGACGGTCCTGAAGATGACGGCGCAGAAGATGGAGGAAACGAGGAAATTCAGGAAGAGGTTGAACTCGAGCCAGCCGAGCCTCCAGCCAAAAAAAGGCTTATGGTCTTCTTCAACTTCTCACCTGAGAACACCCAGGAGCTATCTAAACTTATGGGAGACTACATCACGGTAGCAACCAGACACTCCATACCCTTGCAGCAGGATCTAATGAGTCGGGATAGGGACCTGGTAATCTACGCAACGGTAGCGGCAACGTTGAGGCATCCCGACACTCGATTCCACAGCGGAATGCCCTAGGTGCAGGGGAAAAACGCCTTCTCGATACACCTGTAAGTTCATATTACGAAGCTATACCCACATGACTAGCCTAACTGAACCGTACAGAATCAGTCGCTGAATGAAGTTCAACTTGCCTACGCCGAACATCTCAAGCGCGAGATCGCGAAACTGGAAGAGGACATTAGCCGCACCGAAGCCAGTATCAGCAACTCGTCCCGACGCCGTGTAGGTTATCTCGAAACCGTGCGTTCCAGCGCCGAGGCTCTCGAGCAAGCCACAAAGAAGCCACCAAGGCTTCACAAGTGGTCCAACACGCAAGAGCCCGCTGCGAAGCAGATGCCCAGGTTGTCGAGGAATTACGCCGTATGAGCAGCGACAACCCTGGCATCCTCACTGCAGAGATAGTCCAGAACATCGAAAAAAATACCCCTGCACAGAAAGAGAAGAGAGAGGCCGAGCTTAATCTACGCAACAAGGAGAAGCGTCTCAACGACCTCAAAACCAAGATCCAGATGGCAGAGGCCAACGTGGACCCACTGAACAGCAAGATCGGCGAGCTGTCTGACGTATTGCACGCAAAGAAGAACGCCCGTCGAAGTCTCGTTGCTATTCATCGTCTTGTTGCAATGGGTGGGAAGGAGTTGAAAGAGACTTTGGGGGAGAAGGGCCTCGAAGTGTGGGCGAAGGAACAGAACAGGTCTGAGAGATAGGTTAACCGTGTGGGGAATTCTGATGTGACGGCATTGGGTTAGATTTGTATGGGCCTTTGAGACTTTGAGAGCTTGCGGTTTAGGAGCATAATGCATAAATTTTGGCCATAATAATGGGATTGTACGGCATTTATAGACTATCCTCCACCCGGTTCACAGTATAGCGATGGGCACAGGCTGCCGTGACTGTAGTGCGACAGGATGCTGGATGTGAGGGTTCTCAACAGCTACTGGTAAGAAGTAATAGAATCCTAAAGTTATAAAGTTTTATAAAAATCTTAAAAAAGTTATATAAATTTATATAAATTAATAAAAACTATAAAAATTTATAAAATCCTATATAAAATAATCTAACTTAAGTTTAAATAAACCTTCTAATAATTTACCCCAGGGGCCAGGGGTGCCTCAAAATGCGCCATCACCTTCAGTCCAGCTTCTCTTCTCAAGTTCAATCTCCTTTGCATAACCCCCAAAGTGACGGAAAACTTCAACCAAAGCCCTAGCCCAGCGTTCATCCCATCTGGATCCCTCAAACTGCGCCTTTGTACAGTCCCAGTACTCTGAGTAGAAACCACTGTTTTCCCAATCGCGGATCCCCGAGACCGCCCAACCCCTTGTCCCATCCAGTCTTGTGACTTTGTCCACGAGAATTTTCCGCAGATTCAAGTCCGCATGGGTAAATACAACTTGATGACCTCTCCGGGCGGGATCATCGGGATGGCGAATATATTGACTGAAAGAAGCTTCGTCGTCGAAGGGGCCAATAGGGTTGCCATCTCGAATTCTTGGGTCGCTACATGCTTGGCCCAGAGTATTACATATGTGGTTCTTGGGACCGACTGGGGGGATTGCTCGGATTTGAGAAATGAAGCTTTGCATTTGGCCGACGAACTCCTGACAATCTCTATCGGAGAGCATATCCATCGCCCTAGCGAGGGGCTCGCCGCGGAGACCTGTAGTCAAGAGATACGTGTTTCGCGAGTCTGCTACCAGATCCAGCACACGAGGGACTGGCACCGAAGTGTACTTGTGAATAAGACCGAGCGCATTGGATTCATTGAAAGCTCCTTCGCTAGTGGACTTCAGGTAAAGACCGAAAGGCAAACGGCTAACTGCCAAGGAACTGGCACTTCCATAAAGATGGTGTCCGATCTTTCGCAATAGCTTGTACGTCGGTAGTCGAATGAATTGGGGGGTTTATAAGCCATGCCCCCCAGAAGATTGTGCGGAACATCTGGCATACAGCTGACACTAAACCTGGCCTGGATGTTGTAAGTCGTACCCCCGCCTGAGCTATCGTTGTTTCATTGTCCGCAATTTGCTTTCTGACCTCAAGCCAGCGCATGCTCGAGGCCAAGCGGGCATGGGTACCGATGAAATGTGCGTCTACCTTGCGTATTCCCGAACGTGAGTGGTCTCCGAGAAGAGGATATTGGCCGTCGACATCGATCATTGGTTCCACGGTTCCAATCAGACACCAACCAGTCCTGTACTGGGATGAGTTAATACAAGAGAGCCAGACGAATGACATCACTTACTTCAATCATCGATGGGTGTAGCCGATGCAGCTTCACTAGTCCATTCCTGTAGGCCTCGGCGGCTGATCTTCGAACAAGCCAGTGGCCGTCAATGGGATCTACCCGCTTCAGTCGTTCTGTATAAGCTAACCACCAATTGAGGTAAGGGGGGCTGAAGAAGGCGCGAAGAATTGCAAGAACTCGCGGCTAGTCAACCTGTCAGCCATGGCGGAGCTCGGACGGGGACGAAGACAATCTCCTATACCTCGGCTTCAAGCCAGCGGGATGGGGCGAGAACAACAGGCATCACTACCAGAGGTCGCTCAAACTCGCTGGCTTACCCTTGATGCAGCATCGGTTGCCATCTCTTTTGAGAATTTGAGTTTGGGCCCTGCTGTCAGGAGCAGGTGGTGTAGTCCCGTATTTTGTGACTAAGAATAATAAGAGCCAGCGTGTTGCATTGATAGCCAGGAGAACTCACTAGACTCTATGATGAACGTCCAATCTGAAACAAGGGCACGAAGCTCAGCCTCGCGGTGTTGGCCCGAATGACAGTAACTGAGGACATGAGCAGCTGCGAGTGGAGGATCAACGGCTTGCGTAATGAAAGACGATAATAGTTTCCCCAATGGGTGTGGTAGACAAGGTTCATCTCGTATCAGGGAGAGCGTTTTGTCGACTGTCTCCTCAGAAAGTGGTTCCATTATGGGTAACGTTGTAGTGTTGATTCAGGTGTTGTAAAGTCGGTTGGTTATTTGACAGAAGTGAATGTTCCAATGTCAGGAGATGGTTCAGCCTGAATGCATGGATGTCCGAGGCACCGACTACAGGCGCGCCGAGCGGTTTCATTCATGTTGGCCACACTGATCGCCCGACAATGTGGCATTGATATGGTGATGGCCCAATGTTTCCCGAGTATTTTGAGTTTGCACCATTGTATGCGACCTGAGCATGGCCCTTTGTGGCTATAAAGGCGTATCGCCGTTCCAGAGATCCTTGCAAGGAACGTTTTGACAGAGACACGGCGCTCACCAGTTAAGTAGATAATAATATAAAGATGCGTTGCGTGCAATAAGGAAAAACTAAATAGCTCCTTTCTTATATCGTATAGAGCCATTCGATTACCCAAAGCGATCATATTATTACTGCATTCCAACTGTGTAGTCTGGTAGAAGCAATCCATGCATTATGTCTTTCTCAGCCAGAACCGAATACTCTTTACATTTCACTCACATTCCTTTCTAAGGACCCAAGGATGAACTACTACGTGAGTAAGGGTCTACATGCATTCATAACAAAACTAATCAGAGACTCGAAGCACTGGACTTTATATGCCACCGGCAAAAACCTGTCTGAAGGAACAAAATTGCACGCAACCGATCATGGAAACTCAAGGAATCCTCTTAAATATGAGGATGGAAGGGTTGGTAATCCCTTGCGTTCAAGAGCTCTCCCCCGCCGCGAGAGCAGGTGGTTATGCCCGTGTTTTTCTCCTCCAAGCTCTCAAGCAGCTCAATGATGACGGTCTCATCTTTCTCCCACCAGACTTAGGTATGGCCCTGATTATCACCTTTGGAGTGGTTGACCAAGCTAACTGCAGTGTATGCTAGATCTGGAAGGGACTGAAGCAGCACGTTATAAGCACGCCGATTTCTACCATAGAATCAAGGAGGAGGATAGAAACAACTCAACACCGGCCGAAGTTATTAACAACAATCTTTGGCTTCAAATGGAAAATGCCTCTTCTAGGGTCGGGCAACCATCAAATTATTATCAGGCCTATGCCCAGCCAAGCCTTCAAGGAACTATGCCGATGGACACAGATAGAAGTTACCGCGGCTCGACATACCATCCAACGGACCCAATGGAGACGGAGACTGCAGGACGGTACCTAGGCCCAAGCCCGATGGAAACAGAGCCTCATGGGTACTACAACAACTATCGTTCCGGGCCAAGGTATTAATGTGGGATTTTATGGGAGTGTTTCATATGAGTTGGAAAAACCGGGCTTATTAGTATACGAGTCGTTAGTTTACTACAAAATATCAATGTTCCTTAAGTGTGTACTACATGAAGAGCTAAAAACTCGCGCCGATGACCAATAATATCAGACTGAATATATCGGTGAAAGAGTTTCTAAGAACAAGATATGAAGTATGTCCGATTGGACTAGATTATACCGGAAGCAATAAAGCCTACGATCAATTGAAAATAAAAGCCATGCTGCTAACGAAAAAAGAAATTTCCCACGAAGCATGTGAATCCCTTACTCAACCTGCTTCCACATTCTTTCTAAAACACCAACCCTCGCCACTGCCGCCGGACCCGTCGCAGCAGCCCCGATCTGCTGCATCGAATGATCCGCCATCGCCGCCTGCAACAGCTGCTCATTCTGATATCCATGCCCAACCGTCGAGTTTCCGACCGTATGGTCATAATAAAAGTTTGTTGCGTTCAGATTTCCTGCTGCACTGAACGTCACAGCCGCTAGACCAAGTGTTTGAGCTTGACTGAGAGCGTGTTTGGCGGCTGCGAGCATCCTGTCCATTTCTGGGACTGTCCGAAGATAGACCTCACGGCGTTGGCGGGCGAATGATAGGAAGGATGTTAGGTCTTGGGTCTTGCAGGCGTCCTTGTAGAGCTGCCGCATGCGAGGGGAGTAGAGATCACAGATTCGGGACTCAGCGACTTGCTCTCCCTTCATGGCGAAGTGTTTCTCCAGCTTCGTGCCCTTTGCCACAACGAAGTAGCATTCCTGACAGATATGGACATTGTCCCATCCCCACCACCGGCGGTTCTTCGCCAAATCCAGATCGATCTTGGGACACGGTGGCGCGGTACTGAGGTTTACTGCAAATTCGCTAAGTGGTCGCCAGTCATTAATGTAGGCTGCCTCGGCAAACTTTTGCAAAAGGGGCACCCCACGCGGATACCCAGGCAGGTTGAATGAACAGAGGCGGGGCTCAGACGGTCCAACAGACTGTTTGACTTTGAAGAAGTGAGTCATGTCCATGGTAGCGACAGTGCCCGCCATACACGTTGCGCAAATCTCGAATTCTGGAGGATCACTTGGGAGCGTATACCAGCGAATTCCCCTTGCACCCTGAGGATTACAAGGCGGGTGTTGCGAGAGGCTTTGCAGAGTGTTCCAGAACTTGGGGTAGTTTCCCTTGTCAACCGCCCGAACCATGGGGATGAGCATGTTGGCCTGTCCCATGTCACACGATGCTTCCTGTGACGGTCCAAGAAGAGCTGTGCGGAAAGATTGACTTTCAGTAGACTCGTGGAAGTAGTCCCAATAGCACGCTTCGCAGACCGAGAAGTTTGATGGGCCGCGTGAGGACATAAACCAAGTCCTCTCTGGACCTGCGATAGGTTGTGCTTTGGGACACGACGGAAGCTGTAGCCTCTTGTAGAACCCCGTAGTGAAGGCTGTCCAGTTGTTATTCGGTGCATGGACCTTGAGCATGCGGCGGATGAACCAAAGATTATGATCACAACTTGCAGCGCCCTGAGGCTTATGTGTACTGAACCTGTTACCGAATGAGGTATGCTTGAAATAATCCTCATAGCAAGGTTTGCAGATTGCCATCTCTGGTCGATCGGGTGGGTAATACCACTCTTGTCCCTCCACTGACTTATCCTCTGGACAATGGCCCAGTGCAGGTCTCATGGCCATGAAGCTCAGCATGTTGTCAAGTCTCATTGATGAGACAGCAGCTGGCCAAAGATAGTCTTTGACCGGGGCGTTCCGAACAGACATTGCCGTTCTAATCTGTCATCGTACCATACCGGTGTAAACGTGTCTCGAAACGGTGAGTTGAGAATGCTATCTGCGTAGCAACGACTGCAGATGACAAAGTCTGGGTAGGAACTGTGGATGAACCAGTAGATTGGTAGTGTGAATGGCATGTCGATACATTCAGTTACCGGCTGAATTCTTAATGGCATCGCGGTGTTGGGACCTCTGTTGGAGACAGCCTGGTTGGGCGAGACTCCAACATGTTGGGATACTCGAGCACTTCCGCTCGCTGGCAGATCTTGAGGAATCGGTTGAGCTTGATAAGGGTACTGTTGTTGGTGATACTGCACCTGCTGCGGAGGAGAGGCTACAGGTGAACCCTGGAGTTCCGCTTGGGGTTGCACTGGTGGAGGAGGGTAATTCTGATAGTACTGCTGCTGCTGCTGTTGGTATTGCACCGGATATCCGGGAGCGTTGGAATATCGCTGAGTCTGTTGACCCTGCTGCGGCTGTGGGTACCCAGCAGGCTGTTGTTGCTGCTGCAAATCCCTCCCAGCTTGCCTCACTGCTTTCTCCGCATCGGACAGAAACCTGGTTAATCGACCCATTTGTTCACACAGATTCCAGCAATATTAGACGAGGAAACACCGCAGTGAGTCAAATATTTCAGCTGAACACTTATACTTGGACGACGCTTCCCCACTGATGCCGTTCCGTGCCGACATTGCCGGCCAGTATGCCTCGTTTTCCCAGTTAGGCTGAACTAACTCAATTGGATTGACAGCTAGGAGAGATTGAAGCTCATTGGACTCGAAGCAATTACGAACCCGGTATGGAACGTGCTAACTTCATTTGTGTTACGCCCTGCTGCTGCGTGATTTATCCCTGTTGAAGTCAGTATGACTCGCTGATGGAGCAGAATCAGACTGCTCGACTGTCTTCGCAATCATCAAATTAAGCTTCACATTGAATGACTGTGGTCTAGTTTTACAGTATATATCTATTCTAATACTAATGTTCCTTTTGAGTTTCTCGTTATCGGGTCGCATTCTTTCAGACGTAGATATGGAGTTCTTCCCATTGACAGCCATGCGAAATAAGCTGCCAAAAACGCGTACAGCAGACCGACATGTATAACACCCTACTTCCAAACTACAGCAGCACGCTTCGATCCTTGCTCAGACTGGCACCTGGTAAACCAGATCACTTAGAAGACGCCTGGGATAAAGCGCGCGGTAACCCGACTCCATGCAACCCACTTCTCTCCAAATGTCTCCTTCAACATTTTCTCCTCATCCTTCACCCTCATCATAAGCCTTCGCAAGATTCCAAACACAAGAATCAAACAACAGATCAAGCCCCAACCGTTTACCGTCGCTCGCAAGCTTTGAGGAAGCCAGCAACCGAATGCGCCGTCCCATCGCAAGAACAGGGCGAGATTGACGATCAAGACGATAATTTGTCCCGTGTATCCAGGATGCTGGATATACCGATAAATGCCATCCGTCATCAAAGTATCAGGTGGTCCAAGCTGAAAGGTGAAGTTCTTTCCGAGTTGATCAAAAGCCGTTAATCGAAGTGGCCCGCCGACGAGAATGATCATTGAAAGACAAGCGAGCGTGTATGCATTCCAGCTGAACAGCTCCGAGTTCAAGTTCTCAGCATGAGGACACACGGAGCTGGAATCACCGTAGCCCATGGCGATGATGGCGTGGAAAACACCAACGCTGACAGCAAGAATTCGTCGGGTTCGTGCTGCAGTTGGACTGGCGTAGGTTCCGAGACTGTCTTGCTTCCAGCCTTCGCGTGGAACCTCGTTGGGAGGTTTGAAGCAGGACATGGTGATGAGGCTGGACAGCAGAACTGCGCCTCCGAAATAGACTTCATGGAATGTTGCCATCGCTTGAAGATTGTTGAAATGTAGATTTAGTTCAAGATCAAATGATATCAGATTACTGGCTTCACTTCGCTGATGATTGTTGAATTGGCCTGTCTTTTAACTGGTCTCAGCATCGGCGATCGGCGGTTATAACCCTCCGACATGGGACCAGAGCGTTCGGCGAATCACGCATTGCCCTACCGCTCGTTATTTTCGTCCTTAATTAATTCTCAGTCCTATTGAGGTCTCGGCGAACTTGCAGCCGATTGACCGGCTTGAAAGTCGTATGATTATGCTTCTGATGTGATTAATAATCCCAGCAACCAACACAACGATTCAGCCTCGAAGTTTTACATAATATCGGCTTCAGCACGAGAAAAAAAGACACGTTTTGCCAGATTGCAAGGGAAGTAATGAATATACCTTCTTGTTTCCCAAGAATCTCAGCGTCGACTTGTGTGGCGTGAGGGGTTACAGCACATATGATGCTGCAACAGCATTCGAAAATGGAGATCTATAGAACTTGCGGCTGTAATCCTCAATGGGCACTGACTTTCGACCAAAACAACATGGACATGGGGGATAGAAAGCCGCTTGCGCAACAGTTGGCGATACCTGCTGACGTTTGCAACAGTCGTTTCATAGACAAATTACTTCAGATCATCACATACGTTTTCCTATTCTCAACGTAATATCGATAGAAGCATAGTAATTACCAGTAGGGGAAAAATGAAGCTTTGAGCTAGAGTTCAGGATGTGCCATGTTAGCCCAACTCACTAGCGATGATAGCAGAGGCACTAAACTAGTCCGATACCTGAGGCATCCTACCCCACCCTGTCATTCTCCCTGTCGCGATAACGGCCATCCTGTATCTCAGTACATCCAGCAACTGCGAAGTCGCACCCAAGACTGAAACAATTGGATTCCGCATAGTTTTTTTGCCACTCAGAATGAACTCTCCATATCGTCCAACTTACACCAAGTCTCGCCATGGCTGTTCAAGATGTAAAAGAGAAGAGAGTCTGTAGAGCTCACTTAAGATGCTGTTGATGACGCTGACTTTTACACCAGGTAAAATGCGACCAGAGGAGGCCGGGATGTAAACGATGTGAGGATGCAGGCTCCTCATGCCCTGGCTACGCCTTAAACCTGCGATGGTCTGCTAAGAACCAACTTCAACAGAAGTCTGTCAGCTCTAGCCAAAAGCCTCGGACGAGAAGAGGCAATCGGTCATGCTCAAGTTCAACTAGTCATATGAATGAGGGAGAAGCCATTGATATCACGGCGTCAACATTGGATCCCTTGCTATTATTTCCTCATTTTGGAGATACCAACCCAATGCCATTCCCAGCACTGAACGCCTCCGACTTCCTCGGCTTAGGGGAGGATCCTTCAGCTTCAAATTGGCCTTTCCCAATTTTGGATCCCTCGGATGCCACGACTATACCAGACGATACGGCTTTTATAGATGGCTCACCGAGTTTGGATAAAACTGGCCAGTGGAAAGATCAGGGAACGGAAACGAATCATTCCATTGATATGAGCTGGTTGCGCGATGAAGGTCAACAATCTTGTACTGGTCTAAATACGACACCTCTACTTGCAGAGTCTTACAACAATGGAGCCCCTGATCACCACTCATCACTAACAATACCACAACAACTGAACAATCTTCCAACAGCTCTTTCTGACTTCTTTATACGGGAAGTCATACCACTTTACTGCGCATGGGATAGTCAGTCGAACCTAATGCGAGTAGTAGCAGAAAACTCGTGGCAATCGTCAAAGGTCCTATATCACACGATGCAAAGCATGTCAGCCGCTTGTCTCACAAGTGTCTTTCCCGAATTATCTACCACTGCAATTCAAGAACGCTTGATAGCCCTTCAATGCTTAGATGAGGATGACCCAAATACTGCAGAGTATGTTGAGGCGAGACTACTGGCAACAGTTCTCCTCTGCCACACTGCAAGTTGGCATGATCCTGGCAATTTGGCCAAAGAGAGATATCATTTGACTCAAAGACGAGTGCTGGAATGGAGCTCGACCTCTGGAACACAGTCTAAGCCCATGGTCAAATTCTTTCAGACTGCAGTCGACTACTGGGGGATGCTTCTGTCGTTCTTTACAGATGTGTCAGGCGACCCTGATTCTGATACTCTGATCGGGCCCTCAGAACCAAGCAACCAATCTGTGCTGCACCCGTTTGTCGGAATGGCGGGAGAAACAGTCAAAACCCTAACTGACGTCGGAAATCTTGTCTCCCAATACCGTTCTCGAGCGTCTTCTATCAGATTCATCACAGAAGACGACATGAACTTCTTCAAGAAGAAAATACGAGAGGCCCGATGCCTAGAAAAACGACTACTTGCATACACACCTGCCGACACATCGAAGATACAAGATACAGGTGATCCAAGAACAACGCTAGCTCACCTGGCTAAGATTGACGAAGCGTACCGATGTGTTGGTTTACTCCAAATCTATCGCGTGTTTTCTGACCTTCTGTCTGAACGGTACAACCCCTGGGATACAAATCACATTTATTCAGCCAGACCGCCGTCCAAGGTTCCAAGCAAAGCTGAGAAGGACTACTGGTTGACAAGTTTAGCGCTGTACACCCTTGAGCTTCTTCGAGACATACCGTTTGAATCGAGAAGCCGATGTATCCAGCCACTGATTCTCGTTGCTATCTCCAGCGAACTTCGTCGCATGCCACAGGATGTCGCATCGCTAGGCGCAGCGGATGAAGGGTCACGATACATGGGGCAGAGCATTATTGAACTCGCCCAGGCACGGAACTTTGTGAAGAGTCGATTGTCAGCATATGCTGATGTGCTGCCTTTGCGAAAGGTTAGTAACATACTTAAGCTGGTGACGGGTATTTGGAGTGCTCTGGACGAAGGGGAGTCTGATGTTTACTGGTTGGATATATGCACTCGGAAGCAGCTCAACACACTCATTGGGTAGATGCTTCAGCATTTATCATAATTATGTATGCCAATTTATATCATATTCTGTCTTCTACCAATCGCCAGTCTTTGCTATCGACACCCACTTGGCTACTGACTTCTCCACTGTGATATCTCGCTCTAGTCTTTTTTCTGTAAGAAGAAACGCCTTGGGTAACCATTCTGGAACCCCCTTGCCCGTCATCATACGGGCAAGCGCTTCACCAGTCAACCAAGCCTTGTCCATCCCGTACCCACTGTAGCCGCCAGCAATCCATTCGCCATCGCCGTCCCTCCCAGATACACTCTTCGGGAGTTTACCTACCAGTGGAAGTCCATCTGATGTATGTCCCTGTAGTCCAGTCCATGCTCCTTTCAACTCCGGCCGCTCATACTCCGGCCATCCATTGACAAAGTAGTTAGGCAAGAACTTTAGTAGAGCCTCGACAGAGTGACCCGGCACAGCAGTATCGTCAGACGTAATAACATCAAAGACATTAGAGTAGTCAGTGCCAACCCATATATCTCCAGTCGTGGCATGCTGTTGGAGGTAGTACAGGCCTCCATCAAACCGCTCTGAAACTGGATCAAGCGTGGACTTGGTCAGATAGCTCCATGATCGACTGCTGCCCACGTTCTCTAGATAAGGACCAGCCTTTTGTACAGACATGGTCCCTCTATATGGATAGAGCCTTCCTATCAATGGACGCAACAAGTGGGCAGCGTTCGCGTTCGTACAGTGAATCACCTGCTTAGCTCGAATATCACCCCGGGGAGTCTCAATGATGTATGGGTAGTCAGGCATCGAAGACCCATCGCTTATCGTGCTATATATGTACTTTATCGCTGTTGCGGGAGTGTTTGTCTCGATCGAAAGGCGGTCGTGGTATTGGACGAGAAGACGTTCGAAGATTCCAGTTATGAAGCGGTATGGCCAGACCGCGCCGGCAGGATGGTCGATCACACCATAGCCACTCTTGATGTTAAAATCCTTACAAGAAAGGTCAGTACTCTCAATAGAACGCAGAGAGGATCTTTCAAAGTCAAAGAGCCATACCTTTGCTAAGCCGTCTTGCTCAGTAACACGATGGATGGTTTGGTGACTGGGAATTGCCTCTCGAAAGGAGTTCAGAGACTCCTTCGAAGCTTTCCAAGTCTCCTCATCCCCAGCAACCATGACTTTATATACATGTCGAATCTCACTGGAATCACGGAGCTCTGGATCTAGTTCGTCGAGCATACCCATGATCCGCTCAATGTTCATGAAGCTGAAGCGACACATTTCCTTGGCTGTATCTTCCCCATGTCTTTTACACATAGTATTGTAGAGATGACCGACTGGAGAGACGAGTTGGCCTCCATTACGGCCTGTTGCGCCGCTGGTAAGGGTACGAGCCTCGAGGACGACGATCTGACTTGTCGAGTCCAGACTATCATCCTCAAGGAGGGCCTTGGTAACGCTGCATCCCGTTATCCCAGAGCCAATCACAACAATATCGGCATACCGTGGAAGGGTTGGAGACTGAATGTTTGATACAGTAGGGTGGGCAGGTTCTTGCCAGAGGGAGATAGAGGGGTTAGGTCTCGGCAACAATGGGTCTGATAGAAGGGCAGCACGAAGTTTTCTCATGAACTCTTCGGGTAAGCCATAGTTTGAGTCGGGATGCTGTAACGATCGGGCAATGGCCAGAAGCCGATCTGTGGCTTTGCGTGAATCATTCATGGTTGATGGGGCTTCTTTGACAGTTGGTAGTGATGGCCGAGATAGCAGTGTCAGAATGCTTTCTTACTGATATACTTGAGCTATCAGCCCATGCCACCGTAGATCGGGTAGTTTAACGAACCCCTCGCGTCTAGCCAGTCTTCTTCGGGCAAGAATTCCATATCGTTGCTTACGCGTGGCTTGCATTATCATCTGACTCTTCTGCATACATAATTTACACTTTCGATCACATGCTGTTTGGACCATGACTCTTGATCAAAAATGTTTCCATTATAGGGAAACGTGGTTCATTTTGAGAGATCAAGACACTAACCCGTATTTGGTTCTGTTGAACGGTGAGTTCTGATTGCTCAATCGCGCGACCTCTGTAGCGAGTTTCCAATCAGAAGTTATCTAGTGGAGCCGGCCAAGTACCGTTGAACTAACTGAATATCGTAACATTTCTAGGAGCTCCGTAGGGGAGACTATCAACGTTGGGTGACATTATCGGCGAACTAACGAGCAAGACCGAGTCAGCGTTATCAGGCCAAGACATGAGGTTACCATAATCGCTTTAGTCGTTCCCAGTTGCCAGGTTCCAGATT
Organism: Populus x sibirica; assembly: GCA_019202695.1. Taxonomy (NCBI): domain Eukaryota; kingdom Viridiplantae; phylum Streptophyta; class Magnoliopsida; order Malpighiales; family Salicaceae; genus Populus; species Populus x sibirica. The sequence goes on from JAGMVL010001450.1 coordinate 19,004, forward strand.
CCGGGGCCCCAGGATCATTATCAGTGGAGCTGATAGTGTTGATAATGGCTGTTCACTGTATCATGGTGCCTTTCGTAGCAGCTTGGGTCGAGACCTCTCCTCTATAAGATCGTCGAACCCCACAATGAACTGAACACTTTCCCATCTCGAACGTTCCATCTATTTATTGTTTATGATAACTGAGCTCTCACTTCTTCCCTCATCGTATCAAGCCTGATACTATGACTGCCTCGCTTGGAAAGCAGATGGTGACGAGAACATCTCGACCACTGTCGCTGATCATGCTGTCGTCACTATACAACAAACTCGTAGAGGTCTATCACCTCGCCATGTCCAGCTCATGACCATTGCCGGCGGTATTGGTGTTGGTCTCTTCGTCGGCGTCGGCGGCGTCTTGTCCAAAGCTGGTCCATTGCCTCTTGTCATCGGATACCTAATCTACGGTCTCGGCTTCATTTGGCCTACTATGCTGAATGTTGCCGAGATGGTAGCATGGCTTCCGATCCGAGGCTCGATTTACGAACTAGCCTCCCGGTTTGTCGATCCAGCTCTTGGATTTGCAATGGGATGGACATACTTCTATGCGGGAGCCATGTTGGTCTGTACCGAATACTCAGCCGTCGCAACTGTTATGCAGTACTGGAATACCGACATTAACCCGGCTGTCTGGATTGCCATAGCGTTGTCTGTATGCTACTTCATGAATATGGTTGCTGTTAGGTAAGTCCTCTCTGGGTCTGAGAAATGCAAGACAATCTCTAACAGTTTGGACGTAGATGGTATGGCGAAGCCGAGTTTATCATGGGCTCCACCAAGATCCTCTTGATTCTCGGACTTATCATGGCGACCTTTATCACCATGGTCGGTGGAAATCCTCACCACGATGCCTATGGTTTCCGAAACTGGAAGAATGGAGATATGGCCCATGAATACTACGCAGAGGGCGCCACCGGAATCTTTCTTAGCATCTGCATCTGTGTGCGATATGCCGTCTTCACCATCGGCGGCCCAGATATCATCTCCCTCTCAGCTGGCGAGATCCGCAACCCACGAAAGACGATTCCCAAGGTTGCTAAGTTGATCGTCGGTCGAATTCTGTTCTTTTACGTTGTCGGCATTCTTGCTGTTGGAATTATCTGCAACTCGCGTGACCCTCGCCTTCTGGGAGCCATCGAGACCGGCGAGGCTGGCGCAGCGGCATCTCCCTGGGTATTGGGTCTTCTCCGTCTCGACATCAGAGGGTTTCTTCCTGGGCTTATCAACTTTCTCATCTTGCTGTCTGGATGGTCTTGTGGAAACGCTTATTTGTACTCGTCTAGCCGAACTCTATACTCGCTCGCTCAAGACGGACAAGCACCCAAGATCTTCTTGAGATGCACCAGATCTGGTGTGCCATGGGTATGTGTCACAGCAGTGACTGCCATATCTCTACTGTCATTCTTGGTAGCCTCCAACAGTGCGAGTGAGGTCTTCTCCTGGTTCTTGGACCTCACCACTGTCGCACTGGTTGTAAACTTCACGGCTATGACATGGGTATTCATCGGATGGCGTCGAGCCCTCAGAGCTCAAGGCATCACTCGCCAAGGCGAAAACAACTTCAAGAAGTCACTGTTCAAAAGGAACTCGGATAAGCAACCTGCCCCGGGAATCGTGTTCCCCTTCACCGCCCCGTGTGCATCATGGACGCCGTACCTTTGTCTCTTCATTGGAGGCTCAACATCCATCTTTATCGGATTCGACATCTTCCAGCCCTGGTCCCTGAAGGGCTTCATCACAAGTTATTTTGGTCTTGCTTGGTTCTTCTTCATGTTCATCTTCTGGAAGGTCTTTAAGCGAACCAAGTTTGTAACTCCTGCCACTGTCGATATCTTTGCCGATGGCAAGAAACAGGCCGTGGATGAGGAGTGTCGCTTCTGGGAGGAGGGATTTGGTGATGAAGCTGAGAGAGATGCGTTGGCCAAGAAACATATTGTTGTTAGAACTTGGGCTCGGTTCTGGGGTGGCTAGATGATCTTGCTGTTCGGGATCGCGGGCAACTCAGCAGATGCAAAATCCAGCCACCTTATATGGCTGTTGTGTCCCTAGGTGTATTTATCTATGCTAATGTCCTTACTTTATCTCTATCACACGGCTTCGGTGGCTTCTAATAGTCTGAAAACAATTCTATGACATTGTTTAGCTTTTAAAAACGCTACCTTTCTATTCAAGTCGGTGCCTTGATGAAAGAAAGACCAATCGTGCCTGCATTCTAGCCTTTCAAATTTCGATTGTTAATTCAAACACATGATATCTCAACGAGACATATGAATTTAATACCATGAAAATTAGAGGAGTCGCACAGATGTTTGAAGAAGCCACAACTGTACTGGCCAGTGGATTAAGTAGACAGAAACTTCTCATGAAGGGGACTTGGGGCTCCTAATTCGTTCTTTAAAATATTGCTATGGTATGTGTAAACATAATATTTCTAGTATATATACTCGTGGCATGAAACTAAAATCCATGATAGCGTTCCGTTACATGATCTATAAGACGTTCCCAACGTTGACATGAACTGACCGCCTGCTTGTATATGCACGGATTCCTTCCTCTCCCAGCTCACGACCAATACCAGACTGCTTCACGCCTCCAAAGGGAATGCGGAAGTCCGAGTCATTGCTGCTGTTGATCCACACCACTACTAATGTTAACAAGATACTCAGAACTGACGGTTATATGACTTACTTCCTGCCTCGATCTTATTCGCGATAAGATGTGCTCGAGTGATATCCTGGGTGAAGATGGCCGCACCGAGACCATATATCGTATCGTTAGCCCGGCGCAGTGCTTCATCTTCCGTTTTGAACGCGCTGATGATGGCAGCCGGTCCGAAGATCTCCTCGCGATAGATCTTCATATCATCCGAAGCATCGGTGAAGATAGTAGGCTCGATAAAGAAACCCTTGCCATTGACTGCAATTGGCTGACCGCCAAGAGCAACAGTAGCCCCTTCAGCTTTACCGCTCTCGATGAACGATAGTACTCTTTCGTATTGCGCCTTTGAGACCTGTGGCCCTTGAAATGTATCGCTATCATAGGGGTTGCCGATCTTGCAAGACTTGACTCTCTCCTTGAACAGTTCAATGAACTGATGATACACCTTTTCATGAACCAAAATTCGACTGGTTGCAGTACAGATCTGGCCTTGGTTGGCCATGATACCATAGTGACTCCATTTAACAGCTTGGTTCAAATCCGCATCCTCGAAAACGAGCAGTGGAGACTTTCCCCGGACTCAATCGTAATCTCCTTCAGATTGCTCGCTGCAAGCCTTACAACCTCACGTCCAGTCGCTGTAGATCCAGTGAAGGCAATCTTATCAACATCCATATGAGCAGCTAAAAAGCTGCACCAGCCGTACTACCAAAGCCATTCACAATGTTGATCACTCCTGGCGGAAATCCTGCTTTCTTGACGATGTCTGCAAAAAATAGGATAGACAGAGGCGTCTGCTCGGCTGGCTTGAGTACCACGCGGTTACCGGCGGCAAGGGCTGGGGCGATCTTCCAGCCAGCCATTCCTAAGGGATAGTTCCAAGGAATGATCTGGCCGCAAACACCCTATCGGTCCTACTGTGGTATAGGCAAACTTCTTTTCCGTTGTGCTTATCACTGAGTTCGTCAGTCAAACATTTGAGAATTTACTCAGTGTCGCTTCCGAGACTTACCTTGTCCGTACTGCTTATCAGCAAACCCAGCGTAATATCGAAGCACGCCTGTAAGCTCACCAACGTCACCCTGGGCGGACGAGAATCTCTTGCCGTTGTTCCATATATCAATTGTGGCAAGTTCGTTTGTGGCGGCGTCAACAAGATCGGCGAGTTTGCGCATCATTTCACCTCTCCCTGTTCCAGAAATGTGTGACCAAGGGCCTTTGAGCGCTGCCCGAGCAGCTTTGACTGCATCGTCAATATCTTCCTCACCGCCAGCGTGGACTTTGACGATCTCGTTTTCGTCACTGGAGTCTTTTAGTAAACTGACTGCTACGACTGCACGAAAAATAAACCTACATTGGACTCACAACCGATATCAATTCCTCTACCTTTGATCGGCGCCATTCATTGTTGATGAAGAGGCCCAACGGTTGGTTGTAAGTGACTCCATTCGGAGCCGTTAGTTGTTGATAAAGCTCGCTATTCATAATGACTCCAATTTGAAGATCTGATTGCAGGATTATCGGTAGTATCAGTTAGTGAGATTATATCACGATATGCTCCGGTCTCTAAGTGCTTCAGCATACTCCAGCTCCATGCTCTCAACCTGTTGCTTTCCAGATCAGGCAAGTTTCTGCTAGTGGACCCTAGGTGTCTGCGCTAGTATTAAACAGGCAATCATCAAATGCCTTCCAGAAGCAGTAAAGATCGAGGCTTGTGGTGAGATAAGCGCCGACCCATCCTTATCAGTCCTCTGATAACGTCGGTGCATAGGGTAGCATCAGGCATTCGGAGTCTTGTCTGATCGTATACAAACTATCCCAACAGCAATCGTACAGAAACAACCATTATTGTGTTATCTTGCATTGCCTTGGCTTTCTTTTCATATCTCGGCCGCTGTTATCTGTTAGATATAATGTGCCCAGCTTCTTTTCCCCCGCTCGAAGGGATGTCTTCTTTTTGGAGAACCGACCTGAGCAATCTCGATAACCATCAGTCAACTGCGGAGCTCCCAACATGTGTAGACATCGCCATTATTGGTGCCGGATACTCTGCAGCAGCAATTCTCACACATATCCTGGCAACAACTCCGGCTGCGGATAGGCCATCAATTCTTGTTCTTGAAGCTCGGCAGTTATGCTCGGGTGCGACTGGACGAAATGGTAAGCCAAAAAGCCTGTGAGCCTCAACTTGTGCTAACACTGACAATTGAAGGTGGTCACCTGAAGCCAGACTCGTATAACGCGATTTCTGGGTATGCCTCTGAGTACGGGATAGAAGCCGCGGCAGAAGTTGCGTCATTTGAAGCCGCAAATGTTAAAGCTGTCACTGAATACATCCAACAAAATAAAGTTGATTGCGACTTTGTGCTTACGAGGGCGGTCGATGTCCAACTTTCCACTGGCCATCAACTTCGTATCAAGGAAGGTTATGACAAGCTTATTGCTGCTGGACTTGAACCGACCAAGGATACATTCAGCGTTGAAGGGAATGATGCGGAAATGGTAAGTCTTTTGCAGCTTTCGGCTTCTGAATGCTAACACCATGTCTTTAGATGTCTGGCGTAAAAGGCGCAAAGGGCTGTTTTACATATACGGCAGGACACCTTTGGCCCTACAAACTTATCCACCACATGTTCTCAGAAGCAATCCGTCAGGGAATCAACCTGCAAACTAATACGCCGGTTACTTCTGTCTCCGAGACTCAAGATGCAACTGGTCAATGGATTTTGAATACCAACAGGGGCGAAGTCAGAGCGCGAAAGGTCGTGTTCGCAACCAATGCCTACACAGGCTCACTACTTCCAGAATACAAAAGCAAGATCATTCCATATCGCGCTGTATGCAGTCGGATCAAGACCCCAGGGCCACATCCTCTTCTTAATAATACCTACGCACTTCGATTCTCGGACTGGAACTTTGACTACCTAATCCCTCGGTTAGATGGGAGTATCATAGTTGGCGGAGCTAGAGATGCGTATATCAGGTCTATTGACTCATGGTATGGGAACATCGACGATACTCAAGTTATTAATGAAGCGCGATCCTACTTTGATGGCTACATGCAGAGGCATTTTCATGGATGGGAGGACAGCGGAGCATATGTCGATGATACATGGACCGGAAGTAAGTCTTATAACCTCGTCGTCTTGATGCTGACAGCAGCTGACATCAAACTAGTAATGGGGTACTCATCCGACCGGCTCCCGCGAGTAGGGCCTATACCTGGTCGACCAGGCATGTTTATCATGGGAGGCTTCACTGGCCATGGTATGCCGCAAATCTACTTGTGCGGACAAGCGATGGCGAAGGTCCTCCTCGAAGATGCTTCATTCAAGCAGACCGGTTTGCCCCGATTATTTGAAGAAACACAGGCTCGTTTAGAAGACCCAAGAGACAGAGTGCTGGAGTTGTATGCTTCGGTTCTCAATCCTTCGAAATTATAATGGCTTCAGCCAAAACTGGGGATTGGGCCAAGTTTCGTCATTGAAATTTCCAAGTTTCTTTTTCGTTGATAGATTCAGCTGTCATTGATAATTTTCACCCATCATCTCTGTTAGGTAGCGATAACTATTGTGGTTACCGTTTCGTTTGTGGGGATCTCAACTATCGCAACTGAGGCTAGGTCATTGAAACTGAAGACGAATCGACTGCAGGAGTAAGGATATACGCTGTAGCTATTATGAGCAATCATATTATCATGACCAGCCAGCCTTGGAGCCTGGCCTTCTCCATTGTGGTTGGTTGGTTGGGTGTTGCCCTGGCTCCCAAGTCACGTGTAGCTTCATGTAGGCCGCCGCCCTGACAAGGCAACTTTCCCCTTTTACAGCCCTGTTTTCATTCTTGCAACTGATTCTTCTTTGCTCAACAATTGTTATGCTGCTCTGATGGTTGAGACATCGTCGCCCATTCACACGTTTGTTGCATCAAAACCCCATGTCGAGTATTATCAGCGTCCCGATTCCTGATGACTGTCTCGCCTCCACAAATAAGTTTAAATGTCGACTGTAATTGACAGACCGAAACGTCCCGTCTCACGAGCCGACTTTCCTTGCCATCATCTGCGCCCTCTCCCTCGAAGCCGATGCGATAGAAGCCCTATTTGACGAATACTGGGACTGTCATATCTACACCAAAGCCCCTGGCGACCCCAATTCCCACTCGACTGGATGCATCGGCCATCATAATGTTGTACTCGCCTACATGACCGAAGCAGGGAATGCCAACGGAGCCGCTGTCGCGACCAATTGTCGTGTGAGCTTCCCCCATGTCAAATTGGCCATCGTCGTCGGGATCTGTGGAGTCATTCCTTTCACTCCCGGCCCTCGAGATGCACACCATGAGATCATTTTGGGAGATTTCATTGTCAGTCAAAGCGTTGTCCAGTACGATTTGGGACGGCAATATCCTGGCAGCTTTGAATACAAAGACACCAATGAAGAGGCTCTTGGGAGACCCAACCTTGAGATTCGTTCCCTGCTATCGAAGCTAAAGGACCCCCGAGCACGAAGAGCATTTGAGTCCGACATGAGAAGATTTCTTTCACTCCTACAAGAAGATTTAGAACTGGCCGCCCATTATCCCGAGCCCGGGACAGATCGCCTATACGAGGCTACCTACCGGCATGTCGACAAAGACATGCCATGTGACAAGTGTGGCTGCAACGGAAAGCTTGTACCACGTGAACGACTTGAACGAGAAGTACCAGATCCCAGAGTGCACTTTGGAAGGATTACCTCTGGCGACACAGTCATGAAATCGGGCGAAGAGCGCGACGCTATCGCTAGAAAGCTTGGCGTCATTGCGTTCGAGATGGAGAGTGCTGGCGTTTGGGACAGCCTACCATGCTTAGTTGTCAAGGGCGCGTGCGATTATGCCGACAGCCACAAGGCTAAAGCTACCCAAAACTACGCTGCAGCGACTGCCGCTGCTTGCACCAAAGCTATATTGCGCCATTGGGTGGTTCCAACCAGTCATGGTCAGTGATCGTCTGCCTCTTCTTTGACCACGTTGACCATGAGATAGATTCAGCTGGAGAGGATAACTTAACTCGGTGTAAGTATTCATGCGCCCACTGTATTATAATGATGTAGCTAATATAAGATTCGACAGTCTTGGTCCCTTTCCCGCCAAATGAAGACTTTGTGGGCCGGCAGGACATCCTTGAGAGCCTTTGTCAAGAATTAAGTCTTAAAACGTCTTATGCTGTCGCAGCTCTATTTGGTTTAGGAGGGGTAGGGTAAGTGAACCCATATCATGGATGGAAGATAACAACTGAGCATTCAGAAAAACACAGATCCCCCTGGCATATGTGCACGAGACGCGCGCCCAGAATCCAGGCCTGTCAGTCTTTTGGGTTTACGCAAGTAATGAAGAGCGCATGCGGCAGTCATATGCCATAATTATTCAACAATTCGGGATTCCTCGCGGTGAAAACGACTTGAGTGATCTCGAACTGGTAAAAAAGATGGTTGGAAGCTGAGTTTCATAGGCCATGGCTGATGGTTGTCGACAATGTCGATAACTTAGGCCTTTTTATGGCACTAGTGGTCTGAGTCGGTATCTCCCAACCTGCACTCAAGGCCAGTTGCTCATCACGACAAGAAATCGGCAGGTAGCTATCCGAGCTACTAAAGGTAGGTGTTTTATTGAAGTCCCGCGGGTGGCCGAGAGCGAAGCACAAGAACTCCTTGGTGCACATCTAGGGTTCTTGAGGCCCGACGTTGCTGATCTATCCACATTGGCGTTGAAGCTCGAATACCTTCCTTTGATACTTGTGCAAGCCGCCTCATTCATCAAAGAGAACAGTATCTCGACCAGCGAGTACTTGAACCTTCTGGAGACAGATGAGAACCTGATACAACTACTCGATGAGGATTTTGAGACAGATGGCAGATATCCAGACTCATTGCAAGCTGTTACCAAAACTTGGACAGTTTCATTTCTACAAATCAGACGCCAGAACGAATAGCGGGCGAATTAATATCCTTAATATCTATGTTCGATCATCAGCATATACCCGAGAAATTCTTGTTCACTTATCTATCGCTCACTTACGGCGATGAAAGGACCTTGGAGCGTCTCAGGGCCATTGGGCTTCTGAAAGCCTTCTCCTTCGTGTCGAGTGGAGAAGACAATAGCATCTCCATGCATCGACTGATACAGCTGGTGATGCACAATGGCTCATCAAGGAAGACACAATGGAATGCTTCTTGCGCAAGGCGATCTTGACAATACATGGGGTGTCTACTTTAACGTTCGACAACGGCAAATCAACACGAGTTCTACATAATATCCCTCATATAATCACCCCCCTATCTATATTTCACAGCACTTTTGGTGCGAATATGTGGAGTGGTACGAATATCCTCGAGATTTTCAAGCTTACTATTCTTGCCGCCTACAAGGATCTGATCTTTCATCTTGGCGCAAATGGTCTAGCTGAAGAGGTGTTGGATACAAGGCTAGATATAAAAAGGAAGAGGCTTAGTACAGAGGCTAGTGCTGCGAAATTTGCAGGCGACAATCACGCATTATACGAGGAACACTAACATTACACGACAGTTGGTGATTGTTGTCCATATATGGCGATTTATGTTGCCTCCTGGTACCAGCAATGTATGGGAGAGATGCGAAGCAGATCTTCGGGGTTATTCGTCCCGGCGTAGTGGCTAGGCGTGTTAAGATTTGTGTGACATGGTAGAGTGGGACGATTAAGGGAAATGCAGCGCGTGTCAATATTCCGATAATATCTAACAAATTAAAGCTTCCTAGAATGACAATTAATGAGGTTTGAAACACATGATCAGATGACATATTTTGAGGTACATGTTGCTTAGTGTTTCATGGCGTGATATGTCTATCGAAAATCTGGGATGATTGTGATATGCCGTCGTCTCATTGTTCTTCCGTTTCGAAAAACGCCAAGAGTTGCATGAATGAATGCCTGGATTTCCATCCATACCTATGGGCACATATTGCAAAGATGCATCGATTTCAAAGTGATCAACATATTTAACTTGGCCTATAGCGAGTCAAGTAGGCTTGCCTGACCGCCAAGTATATATGAAGCTGACGATCAACTATATCCTGAATATCCAACTCAACTCTCAGTCTGTTCAAGGTTCAGGTAAAAGATAACCGAAAGATAAGTGACATGTAGGGTATCACCGAGTCCACTCGAATAAAGAACGCACTGACGATCCACGTGGGTGATGGATCTCAAAAATTGATCTATTCCACCTGCGCTGTTACCCCCTGGTCCACTAATGACTAACATAGTGCCGACGATCTGCCCCTACTGACTCTGACGCTCTGCATTCTTATCACCGTGTGCTACTATAGGCAGGACTACGCATTGAATTGAGTCGTGTATTGGGATCTACCAGCAGATGATCACGTAGATGGCGAGATCTACTGCGAGATATATATCTTTTCTGGGCGTTAAATGCCGACGCTATATCCTGTTTCTTGGAATATCGAGAGACGGGGAATTATTCCGAGACCTCGGTTGGACAGGCGCAAAATGGAGTTCGTCTCCAGAATGTCTCCATTTCGGAGGAATAATTCATCCAAATAATCTTGTTATTTCCGGAACCCCTTTCAATTCAGCGGAGATCATGCACATTCGGCCCGGAGCTCGGAGCCCACCGACTAACGGGGGAATATTTGCGGTAAATGTGTCAAGAAGATGTCTCTGTGTCTCAATAGCTCAACACTAGAAAAGTCTGGGAAGTGTTCGGCAAACTTTGGCAACGAATGAACTTGTTCGATATTAGCTTCATCTAACGTTTCAGCAAAGAACAACGGTTCATTCCGCTATCAAAAGACCCAAGTGGCGTTGACAAAGCGGAAGCCCAGTAACTTGGCAAGACGGAGACTTGATCTCAAAGGATTCCCAAGTGCCGAAATTTGATACGCTGCCATCTCCTGTGGCGCTGATTCTGGTGGCGTCCCCCCTGAGTCAAGTGCCATTTTGGCGGGTGAAAATCTTTAGCGCAGAGTCTGTGATGACATTTCGTTGAGGGGCGAGAGGGGAAACCGAGGCTTGGTGACATAAAGGGAAATACAGCCCGGAGCCATTGGTAACTCTCCCGTATTGGAGCTCGGTTGCAGAATTATAGTGCGGAAATACAGAGTGTCTGTATGGTGATGTGATGCTCATCCCTGTAGATCACGCGTACCGAGAGACGATCATGCCATGCATCTGGGACCAGACACTCGGGTAACGGCAGGGATATGGTTAAGCTATTCAACCAGCGTATTCCCCCATCACATCAGATTGGCAAATTGTCACAAGAGCTCAAGTGTCAAAGCAAAGGTCAAAGCGCAGATGCGACTCATCCAGAGGCTTGGCTAGAAAACCTCGTTTCGCCACTCCACTCCAGACCGTTCCTGGAGTCTAGTCCTGCGACACTAATATCTCCAACTCTACGCTTAGCGTCCAGGTACCCTCCACCTGCCAGGAGTACTCAAAACGTGGTTCTGGTAGTGTCTGCATGTATAAACCCCCTGGATCCCCGGATTCAGTCCCTCTTCCCTCTCTTTCCCCGGCCGATCCTTCATTCCTCTTTGCTTTTTGTATCACTCCTTTATACAACATGTCGGCGACTACGACTGACATCAAGATCGCTTCCATTGCCATGGGGTTCACCCTTGGCTTTGGCTTAAGCTACTGTTTGGGAGGCTTGGAAGCAGACTCGACGGAATCGAAACCCGCTGCGAAGTACTTATATTTACATGCTTTGGGGAGAGATTCTAGCAAATATTATCATCGCTATCATCGGATGGATCTTCTTGGATGGAATCATCGGGCCGACGTAAGACAGCCACTCAGCCAGTGTCGAAAGTGGCGTGCTAACAGTGTCTAGTGTACCGGTGTTGTTCTTTATTCTTTTCTTCTGGGTCTTTGAAGTCCAGCTTCTTATGCAAATTATCGTCAATCGAATCTCTATCATCGCCGAGCATCGATCTACTATCTTTAAGCTGAAATGGGGAACCGCCCTTACCATCACTCTTATCAACATTGCCGTCTTTGCTATCTGGATTCCTGCTCATACCGTTCCTCCTGCCAGTCAAACGTAAGCCATTATCGAAAGATTGACTAGGTTTATGCTGACCAATGCAGTTTTGTACGCATCAATGAAGTTTGGGATCGTGTCTCCAAGGTTCTCATCCTTCTCGTCGATGCTGGTCTCAATTGGTACTTCCTTCGAACCGTCAGAAGCGACTCGTTGAGCAACATCGCCTCAAGAAGTATGAGCCTCTTGTTGGCTTCAATGCTAAGCTCATGATCATTTCGATCCTCATGGACGTAAGTGTCTCGCCATTCTCTCCCGATACACAAACCCGTGCTGACTCTACCAGGGCATGCTCATCGGTCTCATGTCACTTCCCAACCAGGTCGTCTACATCCAATTCCACCCTGTCGCATACATGGTCAAGCTCAACATCGAAATGTCCATGGCCAAGCTTATTACCCGCCTTGCTAAGGGTGAGAACGCCGACGACTACTACCCCTCCATGTCGCACTCCGGCCACCACCAAAGCAACAACCAGCGCACAAACGATGCCCCATGGACTCAGGGTAACAATGTCCAGTTGACACACCGATCAAAGGTTGTCGCTGGTGATTCCGATGAGGATTTGTCTGGTACTGTGGGTCGACATAATGGTGGACCTGGCATTCATCGCCGAACAGAGTTTGAGGTCACCGTCGAGACGAAGCCTCAGAAGAATCCCTTCAGAGAGGGGACAGAGTCGTTGGATGAGCTGCCTTTGACTTCAAATACCGGACATCCTAAGCAGGCTATTGTTGAGGAGGTTAGCCGTAACCCTTCTATGTCTAGCAGCAGAAGATCATGAGATCTTCACTACGTTCTTTAGCTATATACTATACACATAATACCTAATCCCCAACATACCAACAGTATTATAAGACCCAACGGCGTGAAGGAATTGTGAAAAGAATGTCGTGTCCTCATTATCTGTGTTGGCAGCCTAAAGTGTAATCTTATGGCTAGTAATCACCCACGTAGCTGCAGCTATGTAGTTGCACTGGCGTGAAGTATTCAACATGTTCCAAGGCTGTCTAGGAGATTACACCAATGTGCCTCTGGCCTCGAATGACATCGTCTGAAGTAGGTACTCAGGAATAAGGTTACTAATTGAGTCATCACAAAAGCTTATTATGATGCTTAAATTGGGAGACTTATGATTGTTAAGGCTATGTGCATATTACCTTCTGAAAGCTGAAGTCAATTGGGATGTTTCAGTGTGTTGGCTTGATATATCTCGTTGAGATGTCATAAGGTTTAACTATCAATCAGTAGATACTCAGGACAGCAAGCATGAAATTTAGTGATAGCCCCCGATATCGTGCTGCTTCAAGTCGCCGTATTGTGAAGTTATCTCGAACCTCATCCAAGCCTCTCCAATAATGCTCGAGCAATATCTTGGATGCAAAAGCACAATAACACGACAATTGCTCAAGCGCGACTTCGACGACAAATGATTCAAGATGCCATGGGAATCGTCTTATTTCCATCCCTCAGAGAGCCCCGGAGGTCTACACGCCTGATCCACGCGCATTTACACTCATGGAAGTTACGTGAGCTTCCAAATCCTCTGGTAACCCGCGATATTTTTCTCATGGATCAACTAGACAAACTGCATAGCCTTCTAATGTTGTTTGTCGAAGACTATATCACAAAGGCTGCTGCGACCTTTCCACCCCGTGAATACATCTGTCTCCCACAGCCTTCTCACAACCAGAGCTTTCTTATCTTTAAAGGACAAAAAGTCACAAAAAGATTCGATTCAATCCAAATTGCAGAAGTTGAAAGAAAGCGCTTCTTGCGAGCGTTTTTACGCGTTGAGCTGCTGTCTCTGGTTCAAAGGGCTATCAACTCCAGTTACTCGAAGACCTCTTCAATCAAAAAGATAATAAAAAAACTCAGAAGGCGAGATGCAGAGGCACTTCGCTGCGCCTGGGCATATGTATCCACACTATATGGCGCTATCTTTGCCTACTGCGCTGATGCTTGGCTGCCAGCAGCCGATGAGCCTGCAGGAACTGGGCTTCTATTTCCCGATAACCTCTTTATAGACCCACAGGCGTATGGAAAAGATATCGGTATTGAATTACCATGGCGCTCAGACATTGACTGCATGGCTCGCTACGGTCTCTCCTTGATCTTCGCGATGATCCGTTTTGCCATAGCAAGACCACAAGATAAAAAAGCTCTTGAAACCTTTGTCAAGAAGCTTTGCATCTTTGGAAAGGACAATGCCTTGGCGAGAATTCTTTTCTTCGACAGAAGCATTTATTTCGAAGACATGTACGATATGGTCTACCTCCGTTTCCCATATAGATCAGATGACAGACAGAATCTTAATTTGCCAAGACTATGGTGGAAGTATGATTCCACGTTATATTGGTATCATGTCTACCTAAAAATCAAGATATTTCAACAACGGGCATGGGTATTCTTCGAAGACGACCGCTACTACCCAAAAGACACTACTGCGGTGCCAGTCTTTCCAAGTAAAGAACACTTGGACTGCATGGCACAAGACTTGGTTAATAAGACTTTATCTGTAGTTGGCCCTGGTCCTGTTTCAACAGCACAGTTGGAAAGGACAAGGAGAGAGTTTCGTCGATCCCAAAAGTGGCAGGACAAAATGAAGCCAAAGGAAGGAAACACTCCAGGGACTGAGTCTTCTTCGTCCCTTATTTCTATGGGAAATCATGAGATATCACTACCAGACATTGAAAATGGGGAGCAGTTACTGACTTGGAGTCTAGGGGCGTTGTGCGATGGGATGTATCAGAGGAGGCTTACGTGCTTGTAAGGAACTGAGCAGCCGGGCTTAGGGCAGAAACATTGTTAGGATGCTCTTATTTATGGAACAAAAGATTATAGAATCTGACCTTATGAATGTTTTCCTCTTCTTTCTCTTTCTTTTCTTTTTGAGTTACGGATACAGCCTTGTCAGACATTGAAATGCATCCGGACTAGGATCTGAGCTGTTGCGTCAATGTTGCAGGGGTCAAGGGCAGGGGTTTCGAGAGGCCACGTGAGGTATACCATCAGATGAAACAAGATCACGAAAAATCTCAGATAGACCAAAACATAATAAACACATCGATTGAACCCCGTTTATAGCAAAACCATTAACAAGAAAAAATCCTGGTTCTCGGCATGACACATCTGTCACTATGGATCAGGGGATAGTGAGGGTCATTAATGGCGGATGGATGGATGGGCTGACGCGAGATGCTGTTTCGCGACCCGACACGAGCACGATTCTTTGGGAAACTCTCTACGAGCCATGGAATCTCTTTGCAAGACTTGATAAAGGGGATAGAGTGGCCGTGGCTGAGCCCGTGACTTTGTTACGTGACGTTTGTTCAGGGCATGACTCTCCTGGAAAGAACTGTTCCATCGTATGTAACAGTTCAGATGATATGTTCGCATCTTGGAAGACTCTATGGCAATGCCTCTCGCTGACGTCGCTGACTCTCGCAAACTCGACGTTCTCTACACTTGATCAACACCATAACGGGACTGGAAATAGAACACCGAGGGAACAGATCACGAGTGCCTTGTCATCTTTTGGCGTTCACAATGGAACAGATTTCGACGGAAAAGTGGTTCTGAATCTCACATATGAATGTGCGGCTGCGAGCTGCCGTGATACAAGCATGGGAGAGTGCTCTATCGGCCAGCTTGACCCTGGGTACTTTGAGAGCGAGACTATCCAGTGGATCAAAGTATACGAGGCTCTTGAGACATTGTGTGATGGACTGGAAAGCGATATCAACATCGATATTGCTGGCCCTGGAGTAAGTACATGACTTGGATTATAGGAACCCATGCTTATCACTCTGCAGGTACTTATAACATACATCACCCAAACAGCCATGGTGGTCTTTGCATGGCTGTTCTTTCTACTACTAAAAGTAAACAAGTTTATCAACACTTCAACATCAATCTTCACTCACCTGTTTCGAAAAAGAAACCCGGGTCCCAATCTCTTGACTCATCGTGTATCAGGTCTTGAACGCCTTGAGCGCACGAATCTTGCCCATGTGACAAGCACTTTTCTTGCAGAGCTTCACGAAGCACAATGCTTTTTCGTCGTCGCTATCGAGATAGCGCTGATAAATGCCAGTTCACGATCAGCCATATCCACTGGTGCAGATAACTGGCAGAGTCTCCTGTGGAATCGTGACAGTGTCCAGTTCCTTGCAGGTATGGGAGCTTGGCCATCATTCTCGGACAGATCTCCCTCCGAAGAGCTGAGCTAGATTCGATGTACTATCTCCTCCTCTCGACGCTCGCATTGGTACTTGCAGGTGTTGCAGCAGATACAGCAGCCAATCCCGATCCAGATCGGATATATAAGATGTTCCAAGGGCAGAATACACTTGAAGAATGTGGCGGCCATCCTTCTCTTCGAACCTTTTGTGTGGAAGAGCGCGAGAGCATATACTGGTATGTCTTTCCGGCGGGAAGTATATACGCATTCCTCGGATTACTTCTTATTTTATGGTGGGCCAAGATCTGGAGTATCATCAGCTCTCCAACATCCTTTCTCGAAAAGCATAAGTCGCTATCAAAACGGCAACTTGAGGCATGGGGATGGTCCAAATGGGTCGTCATAAAAGCTTCTCTCCTTGCAATACACATTGCTGAAGCTGGTGCTCTTGCTTGCATTTGCTTTGGCCTGGCAGTAATTCGTGCACCGTTGCTGAATCTGCTGTTACGAGGTGAGACAGGGACTTGGAGCGTTGGGCAGCTGGTTGCGGTGTTAATTTGGGCACCGGTGATATCTAAATATGCACATCTAGCCATTCGTAAGTGGCAATTCTGCAAGGTAATTTTGAACTTAGAGGCTAACCGTAATATGCAGTCGGCGTTGAAAAGGGTTTCAGGCTTCGCTTGTCTGAAGCATTTGAGATTGTGAAGAGGTCGGATACAAGGTCTGGAAATGATACTGGGGCAATATCTTTGAATTGAGCGAGTACACATGTCTTTTCTATGTTTTTGACTTCGATAATTATGTTGACCATCAACAGACGATATTCGCCACTAGGATATAGCTCACCAATACAGGGGTTGATAGTTTGGTTTGTTTTGGTGACATCCGAGGTGACATAGGCCTCTGACTTCACTAATGTACATGTGTTGCCCTGGCCAGTCCTGACCTATCAGCCCTATACAACTACAAGACCACGTTGAAGAGGAACGCACAGACGCAGTAAGCAGGGTGCGAGCCTCTTGGGCATACCAATCCAATCATATCAGCCTGACCCGCTTGCTGAATCTCTCGAGCTGAACCCGACGAGCTGAACTTTTGTTCAAGCCATCAACTTCTGTCTCCCTTTGAGAGAACTAGACAACACGATGGCTTCCTTCGACCACGACACGATGAGTGCCTCCGACTGGGCCAAAATTGTTGCTGTTGGCTTGGTTTGGACACCATCTGCGTACTTTTTCAATTCATGGGTCACAGACCGATCATCTGATGCCCTTGTAAGCATCGCCATCGTAATCTTTTCAATCGTCAGCCTCTTGGCAAGTTTCCACCTTATTGTCTTCGCGATTCTCGTTCTTCTATCGCCAATATTTGCTGTTGCCGTACTCTACCGACTAATGCTGGAGCTCCCTGACCTCTGCATCGGGTTAGGTCCCTGGTGCCTCTCATTGTTCTGGGCTCAAAGGTCGCCGATGTACGCGTCGCGTCTTGAAATGCCATGGGGTAAAAGTTGTAGATTGTGTGGGAAATGCAGCAACATGGTCGACCAGTCCTCCATCCTCCGAGGCACCCGCTGGGAGATTGACACGATCAAGGGAAGAGTACGACTTTTACACCAAAAATCAGCTCCAGCAGTCCTCCGAAGACTGCCATCTATGTAGCCTCCTCTGGCATTCATCATTTGGCGCCCAGATGACTCCAGTGCCTGGAGCATCCTCGGGAGAGTCTATTGCCGGGGAGCCGGATAGCACTACGCCGCTACTTTCCGCAGTCGCCAGGTCATGCAATTCTTATGACTGTGAACAAGGCGACGAAGCCCGGAACCTTTCAGTCCAAATCTCAGCAACTAGAAAGTTTGGTCACGAACAATTACTTCATATTCGCTTATACAAGAGAGGGTTGAGTCCATTCCGTGGCTGACGATTAAAGACGACAGATATGGTACGTCTGGCGGGTGCTGTGCAGTGCGTTCACGATTGACTCAGTGAGATAGTATCTGATAAACACAGTTGCGGCCAGTCCAACATGACTGGCTCTGAGACCAACTTTCTTTGGGCCCGAGAAATGGTTGAAAAATGCGAGCGACAGCACCACAATTGCCGCAACCGCTTCATTCGATCTGACAGCCGGCGGTACCTTCCTAAACGACTTATTGATGTCGTAGCGAGGGACAAGGGCGTCGTGCAACTCTTACTGAGTGATCAAATCAAACCAGGCAGCGGTATTGTTGAATACGCCGCCCTTAGTCACTGCTGGGGTACGACTGTCAAGTCTGAGCTTAGGGAGGACAATGAAGAAACGATGAAAACGATTTTGATAGAGACCCTGGATCCAAACTTCCGAGACGCCGTTGACATAACTTACAAGATGGGGATCAAATATCTATGGATCGACTCGCTCTGCATCATGCAACGCACCAAGGAATGGGAAGAGGAGTCCGGCGATATGGGCCTCGTTTACGCGAGAGCAAAGGTTTGTGATATCAGCGACGGCATCCAAGAACTCACAGGGCGGCTGCTACAAACCGAAGGATCTTTTCCCCTACGACTGCGTGCTATGTAGCAACTGGAACTCTTCACTTGTCGTTCGCTCGTCGACTACATATCCCGATTTAGTCCAGCTCTTCGCGATAAGGTAGATCGTTCGTTCTTGGCTACGAGAGGTTGGACTTTTCAAGAAAGGTTCCTGGCTAGCAGGATTGTGCACTTCTGTTCAGGGCTGATCATGTTTGAGTGCAACACATTGACTACCTCTGAGTGTCATAGGGAAGAAGAATATCCACTAAACACCCAGTTTAGCCAGAATGGTACTCTAAACGCACCAACAGTCCCTCATCCAGGCCTTGAACCACCCAGACAGCTCTGCAAGAGGACAATCGTGCGACGTGCCGGGTCTTCTACAAGACCTGTCACACGCCCAGCCAAGAACACGGTTAAGAAAATTTGGTCACCCAATCCCAAGTATCAACTATGGGCCAACAAGAAACGGCGCTACGACGCACAAATGTCATCTATAAGGACCAACGCCGCACGACTAAGTATTCGAGGAGCTTTCAGCTTTCTTTGGTCGTTCAGAGGACAAGATATGAAGGAGCAGGCAGAATTCCATCTCCGGTGGTATGAGATGGTGACGAGCTACTCGGTCCGCAACCTTACAAATGATAACGACAAGATGATGGCCATCGCCGGAGTTGCCTACTTCATCCAGCAAAGGACGGGCTTCAAGTACGCTGCTGGCCTCTGAGGAAGAGACATTACCCTTCAACCTCCTCTGGGTAGTGGATTCTGGAGTCAAAAAGGCGACCGTCTGGCCGCTCTGTTCCCACATGGTCCTGGGCCTCAGTGGACGGCAAGATCTCGCACCGTCTAAAGAAGGTCGATCCAACTCCTGTGTCTGGCAGCAGCGTTTCTGATTCATGGGAGCATGTCGAGTCCCTGATATCGGACCTGGAGGTTCAAGCTACTCATACCGTCAACGGCATGGCCCTTAATGCTACGCTGAAGCTGTCCTGCCAACTCCGAACGTTTGGTCCTAGCTCAATAAACTACGTGTACGATACGCTGGAGCACCATCAGCGCGACGAAATAAGATGCATACCCGTTCTCGAGTTGATTAATCGCAGAGTTGGTCTACTGACTCGAACACCGCAAATCCATGGAATCCTCGTTCGAGCGGCGTCCGGCACTTCAAGCCAAGGAGACGGTACACGGGTTCAATATACACGAGTGGGATACTTCTGCACGGGAAAGACCAACATTCACCTCAAGGATATGGACAAAGAGGGGCAACGGTCCATTGAACTTATTTAATAAATAAATTCTGTCGGCAATGAGCCCAAGAAGCCCCGGCGTTGGGTTGGTCTATGCCTTGGGAATTTCCACGACGCGCGGGGAGAAGGCAGACCGGGGAATGTTGGAGGGTCATATTGAACCGGGTCTGGAACCTACAGAAGCTGCTATGACTGGACCCTAATCGGATACTGAGTCCGCAGAGAAACCCAAATCCAGCATTCACTCTTGTCATGAACTGTAGGACATGTTGATTCGATTTGTTGTTGGGAATTGTCGAGAGAACGACCGAGCCCGGATCCCTATGAGATAACGACATTTTGTCACAGCCAATCGGTCCGCATGGAGAGTTGGTCCAGTAGCGAGATATGGGTGGCAAGGGCAAAGAAATTTAAGCTTTTAGATAAGAATTTTAACTCTTTAACCAACTTAGACTTCTTGTCAACATACACCCGTATTGATTGAAGTGTCCAACCTTTGCACACTTTGAAACTTTATTCTTCCACACCGAGTCGAGTGATCGATCTTGTAGAAGCATCTTATAACAGTAAAAGCTTAATCTTACACGAAAGTCTAATGAAGTAAGCCTCCATACCATTGAATCATATAAATATCTCTCCTTTCTCTGGAGCCCTCTTTTGTTTTCCTCCTTTCTTCTTCACTTCGACACTGAATCTATCTCATCACTTCCTATACAGGACTCCCTCGTGCTGTTTATCACCATCAACTTCACTCGCTATCATGGCTACTACCTTCCACCAATTCCCTCTCCTTCGCGGGAACTCAGGGACGAAATCTGGTATTCTGCCATTCGGTCACACCACCAGGGAGTCCAAATCTTTCAGATACACAAGTCCCCTTCAGATGAGGACAATGGACATCTGAGTACCTCACTGATAGATCATCTTTACGACATATGTGTCAGAAGGCTAGGCCTTCCCTTTATGGCGAGCGATCAGTCAAGCAGCTTACCAATGGCGGGCGAACACATCAGGCCCTGGTATTTTGGTGCTCCCCTGGAATCAAGTGTTACAAGGGCCTCGATGGATCCCCAGACAAGAATATGTCAACGTACATGATTGATTCCGGGCTGTGGACCGCTTGCAAAGAATCAAGGCGTGTTATTCGGAAGCACTTCGCTAATCCCTCAAACAACCCCTGGGGACGACCCGAGCGTGGAAGAGTGAGCCATTGCTCGGGCAGTAACCCCCTTCTACTTTTCTATCTGGCCAGGCTCGGACCTTTTCATTCTACAAACTGACAATTTCTTCGATACCAACTGCAGCCGTATGGAAGCGTTTCCCGGCACTCAAATTCTTGTCCCTACCCTGTGGAATCTTGCTGCGAAATTGGTATAGAGTATGATTCAGAATTAACGGACAGCACCCAGGAGCATGATCTTTCTAGGGGCTCACGCGATGTGAGCCTTACCGTCGGCTTTCTACTTAAATTCTTGCCGAAGCGGCGTTTGTGGTTGGTTGACACAAACCTGAAGCGAAAAGCAGGCGCCTTTTCGTCTCATGACAGCGACACAAAACAATTTTACGCAAGTGATAAGAAGTTTGTACAAGTTCCTCTTGATAAAGGGGCAGATAACTTAAGAGAATGGGAGTATATCCATCCAGTGGAAGGCGGGAACTATTGGGCGTCATCTATTTACTTCGCAAGTCTCGCGAATGAAGAGGCAAGAAATTTCTGGGCACCCCCTGGGTTCACGACAATCAACCATGGGCATCGTCTCGAAGATCAAATCGGGCTTCTTGGATGGGAAGACCTTAAAAATTCATAAGTCTGGCTATGCCTAGATCTAGTTGCAAACAACCCCATCAGCTTACAAATGACTGAATCTAAATGAATACAATCATCTCTAATCACATTTCGTTCCTAGCCCGTCAAGGTAGATAAACACTTAGAAGACACAAAGTTAAACCCGGAAAGCCGGATATTCGTCATATCATACAGAGATTTCCAAGCCATAAAACCATTGAGTTGCCACTCATTTAGTCTGTGCATTGTTGGAAACTTGATTCTTTATATCTAGATCATAATGTCTTAGTTATGTCGATATGTTATTTGCGGTTGAGGCTTGTGATTGAGAGCTTATTACAATCGCGCAGAATTTAGTATCCATATCATGTTGGTAGTGGCCTATGAGTCTAGATATAAACTCTGTTGTGGCAGATTCTGTCCAATAAACTCATCTGGGGCGAAAGGCATATTCCTTTTACACTTCCATAAGGTACTGACATATGACGCACATCGCTGCTGATGGCTCAAACGGTGTACAGCTCCCAGAAGTCTAATGCCTTGGCAATGTATATATATCCCTTCCTGTCTGGGCTTTCTCGACGACCCCGTTTCCACTCCTTTCTTCACACACCGGAAGTCCTCCCCTAGTCCCGAAGCAGGATCGCCTATCCCGCTGGCGCTTATCTAACCTATCCTCTTATACGCCAGACCCGAGCACTGTCAACCATGCCGACAGAAATCTCTCTTTCTCCCCTCTTCCAACCGAGCTGAGGGAAGAGATCTGGAATCTAGCTATTCGCCGGGGGGCAAAGTGCCCAGGGTTCCCTATTTTGGGGTTTTTGGACCTTTTTTGGTCCCCAGAGGTTCCCCAAGAGAGGGCCTTTTATACCTCGGCCAACAAGCATCGGTTTTTGGGGGCCCCTTGGGGGTGGGGATTTGGGTTCTCTTTTTGGTTTTTTTTATCATTTTTTTTTTGTGGTGGATGTTGGGGGGGGGTTTGTGGTATAATGTCTAAGTTGTGAGCCAAGATGTGTTATTTGCAGTTGAGACTTGTGGCTGAGAGCTTATATCAGCACAGAGAACTTAAGGTCTTGCACGTTGGCATCGAATACCAATCAGATTGGGGACCGCAATTTTATGATGAACTCCAAGGTAACGGAGAGTGTCCAGCATTCGATCAGATTCAGGACCTACGCCACAATGTGTTTGCTCCATGCATATGGCCTTGTAGATTACAATCTGAAGCGAAAGGCAAATGCTCCTCCCCACGTGGGTGAGTGCTTCTATGCAAATGACAAGAAGCTTATCGCTGTGGATCTCTTGGAAGAAGACTCTCGGGACCACTGGTAGTACATTAAACCAATTCCGGATGGAGACTACCACAAATCCTCAATCTACTTCGCGGAAATGTTACATGGAAGCTTCGTCCATGCGCAAAGGTCGGGCCTGAAGCTATGTTCCACCCTACGATGGGACTTCTAGGATGGGATAGTTTTTGAGGCTTATAAGCAAGATCTGTTGTAAAGAGGTCTACCTACGCCATACACTGGCGGGCCAGGCCAAGGAGAACATACGAAAGAAAACGATGTTCCTTATGTACTGCCATGCCCCACTTCATGTGACGCAGGTGAACCCTGATGATTCAGGCGCAGGCTGTCCAAAGGCTGAATCACTTAGGTTGTAAATACATCACCCGGTGCTCGATTTCCTTCATCATCTTATGGCACCTCACCTATCGTACCTCTGGAATGTCGCTATGTTCAAAACTTGAAAATATATCGCACTGACCTATCGCCGGAACTTTTGCATTTGTCGTCCCCAAGACACAATCCGTTTGCCCCGTCACCCTGCATACCGAAGGCTTTTTACACCCCGATGATTTTGTGGCTATTCCATTGTGGAACAGATTCTCGATATTATCGACAATGGCAACGACTTCAATATATCGACATACCTGACCGATGTCGGACTGTGGACGGCTTGCCACGAATCAGGACTCATGATGCAGAAGCACTTTCTGCAGGGCCCATGGCTCTATCCTCCGTGGAAGGGGCACTACATCTCTGGCGGTGCTCCCTCATATATCACAATCCGTTACAACTATGACCTAGTTATCCTGCAGCTCCACAGCCTCGAATTCGAAAAATGGGATGATGAAACAGTGGGCCGCTTACAAAACATCCATGGTATCGGTATTGAGTACAGAGCTGAGTGGGGCATCGACCTTTACGAAGAAGACGAAGGGGGCGATGAAATCGATGCATTCGACAAGATTTGGTGGTTCGGTGAGACTGTGAACCTTGGAACGCGCGTTTGGTTATTCGACCATAACCTGAGACGAAAGGTAGACGCTCCCCCTTGCGATGAAGAGCGTAATAGACATTTTTGGGCGCTCCAGAATGTTTCTTTTTATGGGGCCGACAGGAAGTTCTCTAGCACTGGTCTTGAGAAAGGAGGAGAGCGCCTGGCTCATTGGGAATATATCAACTCTGTTGCAGATGGAGATTATCGCAAGTCCTCGTTATACTTTGCAGACCGATTACAGGAGTTGTACAAAGAACGATATGAGTGGAATGATGCTCCAGGATCGATCTTGGGGCTTCTTGGATTGGATCACCTTTGGCGTTGGGATAGGTGGTTGAACATCAGAGTTAGCGCATGGAACAGCTTGTAAACCATGTATTGAGTTTGCCGAGTCATATGATGCCACCACTTGCGTGCAATCATCGACAAAAATGCATTAGTTATGTCTACTAATACACCTCGTCCCACCCAAGCACATTTGAACATTCACGCAGATTTGAACGTTACACAGTCGTCAGAACAAGCAAGCTCCTCACAAACTGAACAGGTGGCAAGCAGGTGCGTCCACTTGCACAAACCGCAAATCACTTCTTGTGACTCAGGAGTCTGTGTCACTGGCAGTGCAGACTTTCTCTCAGGTTCAAATGTAGATGAGGTGTGTATTTCTTCCCATCCCCCATGATATTTCTTCTTCTCTAATCAACACCTGCTCACCCTTTCTTTCCCGCACTCCTCCTTCTAGGCAACATTCACGACCAGAACTGAAGATCATGGAGGAACGCACATTCCACCTCTTCTCACAACTCCCACTGGAGCTTCGAGAACATATCTGGAAGATGGCGATGCCCCCAGACAAGCCGGGCGTTCAAACATTTCGCGCACATCATCCTGAACTCGACAACCAAAACATACGGAAGACATTCTGGGCCTTGCACCCAAGGATGGCTCCCCCGGTATCGTTATGGTGAGCCCCTGCCAGTTTGCCTGCACCAACTTGCACTTCCTTCACGGAACAGGCACCCTGAGAGGCTCGACGGCTCAAGTGACCACAATATATCCACATATGAGATCGATGCCTCACTATGGACTGCCTATCAAGAGTCCAGATCTATGATGAAAAGGGTTTTTGAGACAAACGTAACGTCTAACATGGGCTTCCGTCGATCAACGACTGGTTATTACTTCTCAGGCGGTGCCCCCGTTATACATCACGATTTGACTTCAGACGGACTTCATTATCTTGCAGCTTGATGACA
This sequence comes from Populus x sibirica, assembly GCA_019202695.1. Classification (NCBI taxonomy): domain Eukaryota; kingdom Viridiplantae; phylum Streptophyta; class Magnoliopsida; order Malpighiales; family Salicaceae; genus Populus; species Populus x sibirica. The sequence continues at coordinate 44,055 of JAGMVL010001450.1, forward strand.
TGATTACCTTCAACTGGGACTTTCTCAATGATCTGTTCCGTAATCAGAGGGGTCTTATCATAGGCATCGAGTACAGCCAGAAATGGGCCATTGAGCTTTACGAGCACGACGAAGATGAAGGTGACAACTATTCTCTCGCGTTTTACAAGCTTTTCGAGCTTGCTGAAGAACATGTATCTCTGGATCTATGGCTGATCGACCACAACCTGAAACGGCGAAAGGGGGCCCTTCTCAAAAGGACAGCGTTCAAAACGCATTCGCATCTCCGCATCTCACTACCCCAGTCTATGCCAGCGACAGAAAGTTTCTAAAGTCAACCTCGAGCAGGGAGAAGAGTGCTTAGATCATTGGCAATATTTAAAGCCAATCCATGATGGGGACTATCAAAAGTCGTCTCTCTATTTTGCAGATCAACTTCAACAACGAGTTCACGATTCCGCCATCCGAGACTATGGTCAGGCCTATCATTTTCCATGCTACTTTGGTCTACTTGGGTGGGACGAGCTTCGAGTATACAGGTCATGCACTTACACGAATTCTTGTTCATAGTGGAGTCGTATGAAAGAACTGAGACACCCAGATAACTTTCCAAGTATTTCAGCAATGAACCATGATGTCATCCACAGAAAGTCGAAGAACTTCTCGAGTTGTTTACTTTGCAGTATTTCCTTCAGACAGTGATATCAGGTCCAGACTATAGGAATTGGGTGAAAGCTTGTGAAAGCATATGACACCGAATCAAGGATCAGGCTTCTTGAACTTGCATTCGCTCTCTCGGATATCAAGTTCTGTGCATCTAGATCAGGACGGGCTCAAAAAGCTGGAATTCTGCACATATTTGCCGGGTCACTGTCGGCTTCTGATTCATCACTGAACAGAACAATTTGGGCAGTGGTAATTGCAGTTGTAGTTTCGTTACTGCCGCTCACGCTATCACCGTCTTTTAATAAGTTGGGGCTATGTTGTAGGAACGCTTTGAGTTTACGAGTGACAAGAGTAGCTGAAAGATAAGCAAAAGAAACACCAATTCACTGACTCAGAACACATTCGTCATGTTATCCGCTCAGGACGTTGACTCCCAAATTACAGCTAAGAAGCTTAACTACGCAATATTTTATCTGTCTTTTTTCAGAAGTTATGTCTCAACGTCAATGGAACTATTTGTTCTTTTGTTTTGTCGTTATAGATGTCTTGTAGCACGACCCTTCTCTTCCATAAATCAGGTAGCCTGATACGAGGACCAGGCGTGGCACCACTGAAAACAGGATTATCGAGGCCCGGGGCACAGTCGTCCAATGGTTCACATTATGCTTAATTTAAAGACCTTGCAGTAATCAATTTAGCCAAAAAGCAAAATGCAAGCTACGGGCGCTGATGCAGACGAATCTTGGTTATGGGCTTAACAACTTCCTCTTAAAGACTTAGACCATATTCCTACGATTATCATTTGATCTAAACCTCCGAATCAACGTTATAAACACTTTCTTTAGTGTCTTAGCTTGTCAAAAAGGTCCTTCTTTGATGCGCTCGGTCCCTGTCAGCGTAACACTGAATTTAGCGTCAATCCCTTGGCCTATGGCGTGCTCTCACCAGTCTGGAAGGTTATTAGCGTCACGCAATCGATAGCCAATCTACGTGGAACCGGGGGCAAAGGGATCGACATACTCGTATCTTGAAATATCCCGATAGCTACGAACAAGAGGAATTGTTTAAAGATGTGAGGTTGCACTGGCCTGTTCGTGCTGCTTTGGAGCATCCCCATCTTAGGAATTATCTCCATCGTTGTCCCGCCATGGGCTTCTCTTTATCGCGCTGGCGTCCTAAGCCAGAGGCTAAACCAGCTGTTCTCGATGCCGATCAGAACTATACATCCGATAGTTCTGATCCTGCACTTCTTCGCGATGGAAACCTTGCTTTTACGCGTGTGCAGGGCGGAAATGACGCGAAGGCTTCGTATCAGGAGGCCATTGGCGCGCCTGTCGAGACAAACTCACCACTGGGCTATCATGTTGGATGGTTGACTATCATCTTCTTGAATGTCAACCAGATGATTGGCACTGGTATTTTTCGACGCGTATGTGCCATCGCCCCGTCTTTTGACTGGTAATCAGCATATTGACATTGCTATAGCTGGAAGCATTCTCAGCTCTACAGGATCGATAGGTCTCGCTTTGATCTACTGGTTCATCGGCTTCATCATGGCTATCGCCGGATTCTGCGTCTATCTTGAGTTTGCTAGTTATTTCCCCAGCCGATCTGGAGCCGAAGTCGTATACCTCGAGCAAGCTTATCCCCGTCCGAAGCACTTCTTTCCGATTGCTTTTGCAGTGCAATCCAGTTGTCTTGTCGTTCAGCAGCTAGTAACGCTATCGGTTCGTTTTCAGGACTATTCCGGGTTGTCGGGTACTAAATGGTTGTGTAGTGCTGTCTCGATATCTCTGGAGAATCGCTGGAAAGACGCCTAGTGACTGGGAAATGAAGGGCGTGGCTATCGCTGCCTACACGCTTGCTGTGATTTGTCAGTCTCACCCTGACTTTTGCATGACCTCACTAATCTAAGCTCAGGTGTTATCGCTCACAGCAAATACTCCCTTTGGGCAGTCAACGTCTTGGGCTTCTTCAAGATCATCACTCTAATCTTGTCAGTCCAACACCTCCTAAACTTTCTCAGTCTAACTTTTGCAGCATTTCAATCACTGGCTTCGTGGTTCTC
>JAGMVL010001751.1:0-59460 GCA_019202695.1 Populus x sibirica
GGATTCGACGGCCCCAAACAGCCCCTAGGGTCTCAGAAATCATCAACGAACTTGTGTCATGGGTGACACACACAACGAAGTTTTGTCATGGGTGACACAGGGATTCGACAGCCCAAACAGCCCCTAGGGACTCCGATATCATCAACGAAGCTGTCACGGGTGACGCCACAGGGATTCGACAGCCCAAACAGCCCCTAGGGACTCAGATATATCATCAACGAGGCTCTTGTCACGGGTGTCGCAGGGATTCGACAGCCCAATCAGCCCCTAGGGACTTAGAAATCATCAACGAACTGCTCTCACGGGTGACGCACGGATTCGAAAGCCCCAAACGCCCCTAGGGACTCGAAATCATCAACGAAGCTGTCATCACGGGTGACGAGCCCGGAGGGATTCGATATCATCCAAAACGGCCCTAGAGACTCAAAAATCATCGACGAACTATCATGACGGGTGACATCATCAACGAAGTCTTCGTCACGGGTGACGCACGGATTCGACAGCCCAAACAGCCCCTAGGGACTCGGATATCATCAACGAGCTAGCATCACGGGTGACGCACGGATTCGACATCCCAAACGGCCCCTAGGGACTCGAGATATCATCAACGAAGTCGTGTCATCACGGGTGACGCACGGATTCGACATCCCAAACAGCCCCTAGGGACTCAGATATCATCAACGAAGCTGTTATCACGGGTGACGCACGGATTCGATAGCCCAAACAGCCCCTAGGGACTCGAGATATCATCGCCCAAACGGCCCCTAGGGACTTAGAAATCATCAAAGAAGTGTTGTCACGGGTGACGCACGGATTCGCAGCCCAAACGGCCCTCTAGGGACTCGAGATATCATCAATAAAGTCTGCATCACGGGTTACGCATGGATTCGACAGCCCTAACAGCCCCTAGGGACTCAGATATTATCAACGAAGCTGCTTGTCACGGGTGACGTAGGGATTAGAGTGCCCATACAGCCCCTAGGGACTCAGATATCATCAATGAACTGCTGTCACGGGTGCCGCAGGATTCGATGCCCAAACGGCCTCCAGGGACTCGAAATCATCAAATAAGTGTTGTCACGGGTGACGCACGGATTCGACGCAAACCCCTAGGGACTCGAAAAAAAAAATTATAAAAAAATTTCTAACTTCATACATAAAGAAAAATTTATAATTTTTTTAAAAATTATTTTTTTTATTTTTTAATATTTATTTTTTTTTAAATTTCATAAAAAGTAAATCCTAAACAGAAATCCAAGTGACTTTGTTTTTTAATTATTTTATAATTTTATAACATTTATACTATCTTTCAAATTTTCTAAACAGAAATCCTACATACCTTTTTTTTGTTAATTATTTTTATTATTTTAATACATTTAAACTATCGTTCAAGTATCCTAAACAGAAATCCTAGTAACTTTGTTTTTAATTATTTTAATAATTTTAAAATATTTAAACTATCTTTCAAATTTCCTAAACAGAAATCCTATTTACTTTTGTTTTATAAATTATTTTTATATTTTTAAAACATTTAAAATATCCTTCAAGTATTCTAAACAGAAATACTAGTTATTTTTTTATAATTTTAAAACATTTAAACTATCTTCCAAGTATTCTAAACAGAAATCCTACTTACTTTTGTATTATAAATTATTTTTATAATTTTAAATCATTTATATAATCTTTAAAGTATCTTAAACAGAAATCCTACTTACTTTTTATATATATAAAAATTGTTTTATATTTTTAAAATATTTGAACTATCCTTCATGTACCCTAAACAGAAATTGCAGTAACTTTTTTTTAATTTTTTTATAATTTTAAAATATTTAAACTATCCTTCAAGTATCCAAAACAGAAATCCTATTAATTGTTTTTCAATTATTTTTATAATTTTAAAACATTTAAACTATCTTTCAACTATCCTAAACAGAAATATTAATAATTTTTTTAAAATTATTTTTATAATTTAATAACATTTATACTATCTTTCAAATTTCGTAAACGGAAATCTTACATTCCTTTTTAAAAAAAATATTTTTATTATTTTAATACATTTATACTATCATTCAAGTATCCTAAACAGAAATCATACTTATATTTTTTATAAATTATTTTTAAAATTTTGAAACATTAAAACTATCCTTCAAGTATCATAAACAGAAATCTTACTTTTTTTTAATTATTTATAATTTTAAAATATTTAAACTATCCATCAAGTATGTTAAACAGAAATCATAGTAATTGTTTCTTAATTATTTTTATAATTTCAAAACATTTAAACTATCCTTCAACTTTTCTAAACAGAAATCCTAGTAAGTTTTTTTAAAATTATTTTTATAATTTTATAACATTTATACTATTTTTCAAATTTCCTAAACAGAAATACTACATACGTTTTTAAAAAAATTATTTTTATTATTTTAATACATTTAAACTATCATTCAAGTATCCTAAACAGAAATCCTAGAAATATATTTTAATTATTTTTATAATTTGAAAACATTTAAACTATCATTCAAGTATCCTAAAAAGAAATCCTATTTATTTTGTTTTTTAAAAATTATTTTTATAATTTTAAAACATTTAAACTATCTTTCAAGTATCCTAAACAGAAATCGTAGTATTTTGTTTTTAATTTTTTTTTAATTTTAAAACATTTAAACTATCATTAAAGTATCCTAAACAGAAATCCTAGTAACTTAGTTTTTAATTATTTTAATAATTTTAAAACATTTAAACTATCTTTCAAGTATCCTAAAAAGAAATCTTAATAATTTTTTTTAATGTTTTTTATAATTTTAAAACATTTAAACTATCATTAAAGTATCCTAAACGAAATCCTAGTAATTTTTTTTCAATTATTTTTATAATTATAAAACATTTGAACTATCCTTCAACTATCCTAAACAGAAATTCTAGTAACTTTTTTTAAAAAAATTATTTTTATAATTTTATAACATTTATACTATCTTTCAAATTTCATAAAAGTAAATCCTACATACTTTTTTTTTTATTTTATTTTTATTATTTTAATACATTTAAACGATCATTCAAGTAACAAAAACAGAAATCCTAGTAACTTTGTTTTTAATTATTTTAATAATTATAAAAAATTTGAACTATCCTTCAACTATCCTAAACGAAACCTAGTAGCTTTTTTTAAAAAATTATTTTTATAATTTTATAACATTTAAACTATCTTTCAAATTTCATAAACGGAAATCCTACATACCTTTTTTTTATTAATTATTTTTATTATTTTAATACATTTAAACTATCGTTCAAGTATCCTAAACAGAAATCCTAGTAACTTAGTTTTTAATTATTTTAATAATTATAAAACATTTGAACAATCCTTCAACTATCCTAAATAGAAATCGTAGTAACTTTTTTAAAAAAAAGTATTTTTATAATTTTAAAACATTTAAACTATCTTTCAAGTATCCTAAAAAGAAATCTTAATAATTTTTTTTAATGTTTTTTATAATTTTAAAACATTTAAACTATCATTAAAGTATCCTAAACAGAAATCCTAGTAATTTTTTTTCAATTATTTTTATAATTATAAAACATTTGAACTATCCTTCAACTATCCTAAACAGAAATTCTAGTAACTTTTTTTAAAAAAATTATTTTTATAATTTTATAACATTTATACTATCTTTCAAATTTCATAAACAGAAATCCTACATACTTTTTTTTTTATTTTATTTTTATTATTTTAATACATTTAAACGATCATTCAAGTAACAAAAACGGAAATCCTAGTAACTTTGTTTTTAATTATTTTAATAATTATAAAAAATTTGAACTATCCTTCAACTATCCTAAACAGAAACCTAGTAGCTTTTTTTAAAAAATTATTTTTATAATTTTATAACATTTAAACTATCTTTCAAATTTCATAAACAGAAATCCTACATACCTTTTTTTTATTAATTATTTTTATTATTTTAATACATTTAAACTATCGTTCAAATATCCTAAACAGAAATCCCAGTAACTTTGTTTTTAATTATTTTAATAATTTTAAAATATTTAAACTATCTTTCAAGTTTTCTAAACAGAATTCCTATTTACTTTTGTTTAATAAATTATTTTTATAATTTTAAAACATTTAAGCTATCTTCCAAGTATCCTAAACAGAAATCCAAGTGACTTTATTTTGTAATTATTTTATAATTTTATAACATTTATACTATCTTTCAAATTTTCTAAACAGAAATCGTACATACTTTTTTTTATAAATTATTTTTATTATTTTAATACATTTAAACTATCTTTCAAGTATCCTAAACAGAAATCCTTGAAATATTTTTTAATTATTTTAATAATTTGAAAACATTTAAACTATCATTCAAGTATCCTAAAGACAAATCCTATTTATTTTGTTTTTTAAAAATTATTTTTATAATTTTAAAATATTTAAACTATCTTTCAAGTATCCTAAACGAAATCCAAGTGACTTTGTTTTTTAATTATTTTATAATTTTATAACATTTATACTATCTTTCAAATTTTCTAAACAGAAATAGTACATATTTTTTTTACAAATTATTTTTATTATTTTAATACATTTAAACTATCATTCAAGTATCCTAAACAGAAATTCTAAAAATATTTTTTAATTATTTTTATAATTTGAAAACATTTAAACTATCATTCAAGTACCTAAATAGAAATCCTATTTATTTTGTTTTCTAAAAATTATTTTTATAATTTTAAAACATTTAAACTATCTTTCAAGTATCCTAAACAGAAATCCTAATAATTGTTTTTAATGTTTTTTATAATTTTAAAACATTTAAACTATCATTAAAGTATCCTAAACAGAAATCCTAGTAATTGTTTTTCAATTATTTTTATAATTATAAAACATTTGAACTATCCTTTAACTATCATAAACTGAAACCTAGTAACTTTTTTTAAAATTATTATTATAATTTTATACTGATTATACTATCTTTCAAATTTCATAAACAGAAATCCTATATATCTTTTTTTTATTAATTATTTTTATTATTTTAATACAATTAAACTATCGTTCAAGTATCCTAAACACAAATCCTAGTAACTTAGTTTTTAATTATTTTAATAATTATAAAACATTTGAACTATCCTTCAACTATCCTAAATAGAAATCGTAGTACCTTTTTAAAAAAAAATTATTTTTATAATTTTAAAACATTTAAACTATCTTTCAAGTATCCTAAACAGAAATCCTAATAATTTTTTATAATGTTTTTTATAATGTTAAAACATTTAAACTATCATTAAAGTATCCTAAACAGAAATCCTAGTAATTGTTTTTCAATTATTTTTATAATTATAAAACATTTGAACTATCCTTGAACTATTCTAAACAGAAACCTAGTAACTTTTTAAAAAAAAATTATTTTTATAATTTTATAACGATTATACTATCTTTCAAATTTCATAAACAGAAATCCTACATACCTTTTTTTTAATAGTTATTTTTATTATTTTAATACAATTAAACTATCGTTCAAGTATCCTAAACAGAAATCCTAATAACTTAGTTTTTAATTATTTTAATAATTATAAAACATTTGAACTATCCTTCAACTATCCTCAATAGATATCGTAGTAACTTTTTTTAAAAAAAGTATTTTTATAATTTTAAAACATTTAAACTATCTTTCAAGTATCCTAAAAAGAAATCTTAACAAATTTTTTTAATGTTTTTTATAATTTTAAAACATTTAAACTATCATTAAAGTATCCTAAACAGAAATCCTAGTAATTGTTTTTCAATTATTTTTATAATTATAAAACATTTGAACTATCCTTCAACTATCCTAAACAGAAATTCTAGTAACTTTTTTTTAAAAAAATTATTTTTATAATTTTATAACATTTATACTATCTTTCAAATTTCATAAATAGAAATCCTACATACCTTTTTTTTTATTATTTATTTTTATTATTTTAATACATTTAAACGATCGTTCAAGTAACAAAAACAGAAATCCTAGTAACTTTGTTTTTAATTATTTTAATAATTATAAAAAAATTTGAACTATCCTTCAACTATCCTAAACAGAAACCTAGTAGCTTTTTTTAAAAATTATTTTTATAATTTTATAACATTTAAACTATCTTTCAAATTTCATAAACAGAAATCCTACATATCTTTTTTTATTAATTATTTTTATTATTTTAATATATTTAAACTATCGTTCAAATATTCTAAACAGAAATCCTAGTAACTTTGTTTTTAATTATTTTAATAATTTTAAAATATTTAAACTATCTTTCAAGTTTTCTAAATAGAATTCCTATTTACTTTTGTTTAATAAATTATTTTTATAATTTCAAAACATTTAATCTATCTTCCAAGTATCCTAAATTAAATCTAAGTGACTTTGTTTTGTAATTATTTTATAATTTTATAACATTTATACTATCTTTCAAATTTTCTAAACAGAAATCGTACATATTTTTTTTATATAAATTATTTTTATTATTTTAATACTTTTAAACTATCATTCAAGTATCCTAAAGATAAATCCTATTTATTTTATTTTAAAAAAATTATTTTTAAATTTTAAAATATTTAAACTATCTTCCAAGTATCCTAAAGAAAAATCCAAGTGACTTTGTTTTTTAATTATTTTAAAATTTTATAACATTTATACTATCTTTTAAATCTTCTAAAATCGTACATATTTTTTTTTTTTACAAATTATTTTTATTATTTCAATACATTTAAACTATCGTTCAAGTATCCTAAACAGAAATCCTAAAAATATTTTATAATTATTTTTATAATTCCTAAACACAAATCCTAGTAACGTTTTTTTAAAAAATTATTTTTATAATTTTAAAACATTTATACTATCTTTCAAATTTCATAAATGGACAATCCTACATACCTTTTTTTAATAGTTATTTTTTTTTAATACATTTAAACGATCGTTCAAGTATCCTAAACAGAAATCCTAGTAACTTTGTTTTTAATTATTTTAATAATTATAAAAAATTTGAACTATCATTCAACTATCCTAAACAGAAATCTAGTAGCTTTTTTTAAATAATTATTTTTATAATTTATAACATTTATACTATCTTTCAAATTTCATAAACAGAAATCCTACATACCTTTTTTTTATTAATTATTTTTATTATTTTAAAATATTGATCAAATATCCTAAACAGAAATCCTATTAACTTTGTTTTTAATTATTTTAATAATTTTAAAATATTTAAACTATCTTTCAAGTTTTCTAAACAGAATTCCAAGTGACTTTGTTTTTAAATTATTTTATAATTTTATAACATTTATACTATCTTTCAAATTTTCTAAACAGAAATCGTACATACTTTTTTTTATAAATTATTTTTATTATTTTAATACATTTAAACTATCTTACAAGTATCCTAAACAGAAATCCTTGAAATATTTTTTAATTATTTTAATAATTTGAAAACATTTAAACTATCATTCAAGTATCCTAAAGACAAATCCTATTTATTTTGTTTTTTAAAAATTATTTTTATAATTTTAAAATATTTAAACTATCTTTCAAGTATCCTAAACAGAAATCCAAGTGACTTTGTTTTTTAATTATTTTATAATTTTATAACATTTATATTATCTTTCAAATTTTCTAAACGAGAAATAGTACATATTTTTTTTTATATAAATTATTTTTATTATCTTAATACATTTAAACTATCGTTCAAGTATCCTAAACAGAAATCCTAAAAATAGTTTTTAATTATTTTTATAATTTGAAAACATTTAAACTATCATTCAAGTATCCTAAATAGAAATCCTATTTATTTTGGTTTTTAAAAATTATTTTTATAATATTTAAAACATTTAAACTATCTTTCAAGTATCTTAAACAGAAATCCTAATAATTGTTTTTAATGTTTTTTATACTTTTAAAACATTAAAACTATCATTAAAGTATCCTAAACAGAAATCCTAGTAATTGTTTTTCAATTATTTTTATAATTATAAAACATTTGAACTATCCTTCAACTATCCTAAACAGAAATCCTAGTAACTTTTTTTAAAAAATTATTTTTATAATTTTATAACATTTATACTATCTTTCAAATTTCATAAACAGAAATCCTACATACCTTTTTTTTATTATTTATTTTTATTATTTTAATACATTTAAACGATCGTTCAAGTAACAAAAACAGAAATCCTAGTAACTTTGTTTTTAATTATTTTAATAATTATAAAAAATTTGAACTATCATTCAACTATCCTAAACAAAAACCTAGTAGCTTTTTTTTAAAAATTATTTTTATAATTTTACAACATTTATACAATCTTTCAAATTTCATAAACATAAATCCTACATACCTTTTTTTATTAATTATTTTTATTATTTTAATACATTTAAACTATCTTTCAAATATCCCAAACGAAATCATAGTTACTTTGTTTTTAATTATTTTAATAATTTTAAAATATTTAAACTATCTTTCAAGTTTTCTAAATAGAATTCCTATTTACTTTTGTTTAATAAATTATTTTTATAATTTTAAAACATTTAAGCTATCTTCCAAGTATCCTAAACAGAAATCCAAGTGACTTTGTTTTGTAATTATTTTATAATTTTATAACATTTATACTATCTTTCAAATTTTCTAAACAGAAATCCTACATACCTTTTTTTTATTAATTATTTTTATTATTTTAATACATTTAAACTATCGTTAAAGTATCCTAAACAGAAATCCTTGAAATACTTTTTAATTATTTTTATAATTTGAAAACATTTAAACTATCATTCAAGTATCCTAAAGATAAATCCTATTTATTTTATTTTTTAAAAATTATTTTTAAAATTTTAAAATATTTAAACTATCTTCCAAGTATCCTAAACAGAAATCCAAGTGACTTTGTTTTTTAATTATTTTAAAATTTTATAACATTTATACTATCTTTTAAATCTTCTAAACAGAAATCGTACATACTTTTTTTTTTACAAATTATTTTTATTATTTCAATACATTTAAACTATCGTTCAAGTATCCTAAACAGAAATCCTAAAAATATTTTATAATTATTATTATAATTCCTAAACACAAATCCTAGTAACGTTTTTTTAAAAAATTATTTTTATAATTTTATAACATTTATACTACCTTTCAAATTTCATAAACAGAAATTCTACATACCTTTTTTTTAATAGTTATTATTTTTATTTTAATACATTTAAACGATCGTTCAAGTATCCTAAACAGAAATCCTAGTAACTTTGTTTTTAATTATTTTAATAATTATAAAAAATTTGAACTATCATTCAACTATCCTAAACAGAAACCTAGTAGCTTTTTTTAAAAAATTATTTTTATAATTTATAACATTTATACTATCTTTCAAATTTCATAAACAGAAATCCTACATACCTTTTTTTTATTAATTATTTTTATTATTTTAAACTATTGATCAAATATCCTAAACAGAAATCCTAGTAACTTTGTTTTTAATTATTTTAATAATTTTAAAATATTTAAACTATCTTTCAAGTTTTCTAAACAGAATTCCAAGTGACTTTGTTTTTTAATTATTTTATAATTTTATAACATTTATACTATCTTTCAAATTTTCTAAACAGAAATCGTACATACGTTTTTTTATAAATTATTTTTATTATTTTAATACATTTAAACTATCTTTCAAGTATCCTAAACAGAAATTCTTGAAATATTTTTTAATTATTTTAATAATTTGAAAACATTTCAACTATCATTCAAGTATCCTAAAGACAAATCCTATTTATTTTGTTTTTTAAAAATTATTTTTATAATTTTAAAATATTTAAACTATCTTTCAAGTATCCTAAACAGAAATCCAAGTGACTTTGTTTTTTAATTATTTTATAATTTTATAACATTTATACTATCTTTCAAATTTTCTAAACAGAAATAGTACATATTTTTTTTTATATAAATTATTTTTATTATTTTAATACATTTAAACTATCGTTCAAGAATCCTAAAACAGAAATTCTAAAAATATTTTTTAATTATTTTTATAATTTAAAAACATTTAAACTATCATTCAAGTATCCTAAATAGAAATCCTATTTATTTTGTTTTTTAAAAATTATTTTTATAATATTTAAAACATTTAAACTATCTTTCAAGTATCGTAAACAGAAATCCTAATAATTTTTTTTAATGTTTTTTATAATTTTAAAACATTAAAACTATCATTAAAGTATCCTAAACAGAAATCCTAGTAATTGTTTTTCAATTATTTTTATAATTATAAAACATTTGAACTATCCTTCAACTATCCTAAACAGAAATCCTAGTAACTTTTTTTTAAAAAATTATTTTTATAATTTTATAACATTTATACTATCTTTCAAATTTCATAAACAGAAATCCTACATACCTTTTTTTTTAGTTATTTTTATTATTTTAATACATTAAACGATCGTTCAAGTATTTTAAACATAAATCCTAGTAACTTTGTTTTTAATTATTTTAATAATTATAAAAAATTTGAACTATCCTTCAACTATCCTAAACGAAACCTAGTAGCTTTTTAAAAAAAATTATTTTTATAATTTTACAACATTTATACTATCTTTCAATTTTCATAAACATAAATCCTACATACCTTTTTTTATTAATTATTTTTATTATTTTAATACATTTAAACTATCGTTCAAATATCCCAAACAGAAATCATAGTTACTTTGTTTTTAATTATTTTAATAATTTTAAAATATTTAAACTATCTTTCAAGTTTTCTAAACAGAATTCCTATTTACTTTTGTTTAATAAATTATTTTTATAATTTTAAAACATTTAAACTATCTTTCAAGTATCCTAAACGAGAAATCCAAGTGACTTTGTTTTTTAATTATTTTTACAATTTTATAACATTTATACTATCTTTCAAATTTCATAAACAGAAATCCTACATACCTCTTTTTTTATTAATTATTTTTATTATTTTAATACATTTAAACTATCGTTCAAATATCCTAAACAGAAATCCTAGTAACTTTGTTTTTAATTATTTTAATAATTTTAAAATATTTAAACTACCTTTCAAGTTTTCTAAATAGAATTCCTATTTACTTTTGTTTAATAAATTATTTTTATAATTTTCAAACTTTTAAACTATCTTCCAAGTATCCTAAAATGTAAATCCAAGTGACTTTGTTTTTTAATTATTTTATAATTTTATAACATTTATACTATCTTTCAAATTTTCTAAACGAAATCGTACATATTTTTTTATATAAATTATTTTTATTATTTTAATACATTTAAACTATCGTTGATGTATCATAAACAGAAATCTTAGAAATATTTTTTAATTATTTTTATAATTTGAAAACATTTAAACTATCATTCAAGTATCCTAAATAGAAATCCTATTTATTTTGTTTTTTTTAAATTATTTTTATAATTTTAAACATTTAAACTATATTTCAAGTATCTTAAACAGAAATCCTAATAATTTTTTTTAATGTTTTTCATAATTTTAAAACATTTAAACTATCATTAAAGTATCCTAAACAGAAATCCTAGTAATTGTTTTTCAATTATTTCTATAATTATAAAACATTTGAATTATCCTTCAACTATCCTAAACAGAAATCCTAGTAACTTTTTTTTAAAAAATTATTTTTATAATTTTATAACATTTATACTATCTTTCAAATTTCATAAACAGAAATCCTACATACCTTTTTTTATTAGTTATTTTTATTATTTTAATACATTTAAACGATTGTTCAAGTATCCTAAACAGAAATCCTAGTAATTTGTTTTTAATTATTTTAATAATTATAAAAAATTTGAACTATCCTTCAACTATCCTAAACAGAAACCTAGTAGCTTTTTTAAAAAAATTATTTTTACAATTTTATAACATTTATACTATCTTTCAAATTTCATAAACAGAAATCCTACATACCTTTTTTTTATTAATTATTTTTATTATTTTAATACATTTAAACTATCGTTCAAATATCTTAAACGAAATCCTAGTAACTTTGTTTTTAATTATTTTAATAATTTTAAAATATTTAAACTACCTTTCAAGTTTTCTAAATAGAATTCCTATTTACTTTTGTTAAATAAATTATTTTTATAATTTTAAAACATTTAAACTATCTTCCAAGTATCCTAACCGGAAATCCAAGTGACTTTGTTTTGTAATTATTTTATAATTTTATAACATTTACGCTATCTTTCAAATTTTCTAAACAGAAATCGTACATACTTTTTTTTTTATAAATTATTTTTATTATTTTAATACATTTAAACTATCGTTCAAGTATCCTAAACAGAAATCCTTGAAATATTTTTTAATTATTTTAATAATTTGAAAACATTTAAACTATCATTCAAGTATCCTAAAGAGAAATCCTATTTATTTTGGTTTTTAAAAACTATTTTTATAATTTTAAAATATTTAAACTATCTTTCAAGTATCCTAAATGGAAATCCAAGTGACTTTGTTTTTTAATTATTTTATAATTTTATAACATTTATACTATCTTTCAAATTTTCTAAATAGAAATCGTATATATTTTTTTTATAAATTATTTTTATTATTTTAATACATTTAAACTATCGTTCAAGTATCCTAAACGAAATTCTAGAAATATTTTTTAATTATTTTTATAATTTGAAAACATTTAAACTATCATTCAAGTATGCTAAATAGAAAACCTATTTATTTTATTTTTTAAAAATTATATTTATAATTTTAAAACATTTAAACTATCTTTCAAGTATCATAAACAGAAATCCTAATAATTTTTTTAATGTTTTTTATAATTTTAAAACATTTAAACTATCATTAAAGTATCCTAAACGAAATCTTAGTAATTTTTTTTCAACTATTTTTATAATTATAAAATATTTGAACTATCCTTCAACTATCCTAAACGAAACCTAGTAACTTTTTTTTAAAAAAATTATTTTTATAATTTTATAACGATTATACTATCTTTCAAATTTCATAAAAAGAAATCCTACATACCTTTTTTTTAATAGTTATTTTTATTATTTTAAAACATTTAAACTATCTTTCAAGTATCATAAACGAAATCCTAATAATTTTTTTAATGTTTTTTTATAATTTTAAAACATTTAAACTATCATTAAAGTATCCTAAACAGAAATCTTCGTAATTGTTTTTCAACTATTTTTATAATTATAAAACATTTGAACTATCTTTCAACTATCCTAAACAGAAATCTAATAACTTTTTTTTAAAAAATTATTTTTATAATTTTATAACGATTATACTATCTTTCAAATTTCATAAAAAGAAATCCTACATACCTTTTTTTTATTAATTATTTTTATTATTTTAATACATTTAAACTATCGATCAAATATCCTAAACGAAATCCTAGTAACTTTGTTTTTAATTATTTTAAATATTTAAACTATCTTTCAAGTTTTCTAAACAGGAATTCCTATTTACTTTTGTTTAATAAACTATTTTTATAATTTTAAAACATTTAAACTATCTTCCAAGTATCCTAAGCAAATCCAAGTGACTTTGTTTTTTAATTATTTTATAATTTTATAACATTTATACTATCTTTCAAATTTTCTAAATAGAAATCGTACATACTTTTTTTTATAAATTATTTTTATTTTTTTAATACATTTAAACTATCGTTCAAGTATCCTAAGCAGAAATTCTTGAAATATTTTTTAATTATTTTTATAATTTGAAAACATTTAAACTATCATTCAAGTATCCTAAAGAGAAATCCTATTTCTTTTGTTTTTTAAAAATTATTTTTATAATTATTAAATATTTAAACTATATTCCAAGTATCCTAAACGAAATCCAAGTGACTTTGTTTTTTAATCATTTTATAATTTTATAATATTTATACTATCTTTCAAATTTTCTAAACGAAATCGTACATATTTTTTTATATAAATTATTTTTATTATTTTAATACATTTAAACTATCGTTGATGTATCATAAACAGAAATCTTAGAAATATTTTTTAATTATTTTTATAATTTGAAAACATTTAAACTATCATAAATAGAAATTGTAGTAACTTTTTTTAAAAAAGTATTTTTATAATTTTAAAACATTTAAACCATCTTTCAAGTATCCTAAACAGAAATCCTAAAATTTTTTAAATGTTTTTTATAATTTTAAAACATTTAAACTATCATTAAAGTATCCTAAAGAAATCCTAGTAATTGTTTTTCAATTATTTTTATAACTATAAAACATTTGAACTATCCTTCAACTATCCTAAACGAAATCCTAGTAATTTTTTTTTAAAAAAATTATTTTTATAATTTTATAACATTTATACTATCTTTCAAATTTCATAAAACGAAATCCTAAAGAAATCCAAGTGACTTTGTTTTTTAATTATTTTATAATTTTATAACATTTATACTATCTTTCAAATTTTCTAAACAGAAATCGTACACATTTTTTTTTATAAATTATTTTTATTATTTTAATACATTTAAACTATCGTTCAAGTATCCTAAACAGAAATTCTTGAAATATTTTTTAATTATTTTAATAATTTGAAAACATTTAAACTATCATTCAAGTATCCTAAAGAGAAATCCTATTTCTTTTGTTTTTTAAAAATTATTTTTATAATTTTAAAATATTTAAACTATCTTCCAAATATCCTAAAAGAAATCCAAGTGACTTTGTTTTTTAATTATTTTATAATTTTATAACATTTATACTATCTATCAAATTTTCGAAGAGGAAATCGTACATATTTTTTTATATAAATTATTTTTATTATTTTAATACATTTAAACTATCGTTCATGTATCATAAACGAAATCTTAGAAATATTTTTTAATTATTTTTATAATTTGAAAACATTTAAACTATCCTTCAACTATCATAAATAGAAATCGTAGTAACTTTTTTTTTAAAAAAAGTATTTTTATAATTTTAAAACATTTAAACTATCTTTCAAGTATCCTAAAACGAAATCCTAATAATTTTTTTTAATGTTTTTTATAATTTTAAAACATTTAAACTATCATTAAAGTATCCTAAACAGAAATCCTAGTAATTGTTTTTCAATTATTTCTATAATTATAAAACATTTGAACTATCCTTCAACTATCCTAAACAGAAATCCAAGTGACTTTGTTTTTTAATTATTTTATAATTTTATAACATTTATACTATCTTTCAAATTTTCGAAACAGAAATCCTATATTTTTTTTATAAATTATTTTTATTATTTTAATACATTTAAACTATCGTTCAAGTATCCTAAACGAAATCCTACAAATCTTTTATAATCTTTTATACTACATACCTTTTTTTTTATTATTTATTTTTATTATTTTAATACATTTAAACGATCGTTCAAGTAACAAAAACAGAAATCCTAGTAACTTTGTTTTTAATTATTTTAATAATTATAAAAAATTTGAACTATCCTTCAACTATCATAAACAGAAACCTAGTAGCTTTTTTTAAAAAATTATTTTTATAATTTTATAACATTTAAACTATCTTTCAAATTTCATAAACAGAAATCCTACATACCTTTTTTTATTAATTCTTTTTTATTATTTTAATACATTTAAACTATCGTTCAAATATCCCAAGAGAAATCATAGTTACTTTGTTTTAATTTTTTTAATAATTTTAAAATATTTAAACTATCTTTTAAGTTTTCTAAAGCAGAATCCCTATTTACTTTTGTTTAATAAATTATTTTTATAATTTTAAAACATTTAAACTATCTTCCAAGTATCCTAAAACGAGCAATCCAAGTGCCTTTGTTTTTTAATTATTTTTACAATTTTATAACATTTATACTATCTTTCAAATTTCATAAACGAAATCCTACATACCTTTTTTTTTATTAATTATTTTTATTATTTTAAACTATTGATCAAATATCCTTAACATAAATCCTAGTAACTTTGTTTTTAATTATTTTAATAATTTTAAAATATTTAAACTATCTTTCAAGTTTTCTAAACGAAATTCCAAGTGACTTTGTTTTTTTAATTATTTTATAATTTTATAACAATTATACTATCTTTCAAATTTTCTAAACGAAATCGTACATACTTTTTTTATAAATTATTTTTATTATTTTAATACATTTAAACTATCTTTCAAGTATCCTAAACGAAATTCTTGAAATATTTTTTTAATTATTTTAATAATTTGAAAACATTTCAACTATCATTCAAGTATCCTAAAGACAAATCCTATTTATTTTGTTTTTTAAAAAATTATTTTTATAATTTTAAAATATTTAAACTATCTTTCAAGTATCCTAAGATAAATCCAAGTGACTTTGTTTTTTAATTATTTTATAATTTTATAACATTTATACTATCTTTCAAATTTTCTAAACATAAATAGTACATATTTTTTTTATATAAATTATTTTTATTATTTTAATACATTTAAACTATCGTTCAAGTATCCTAAACTGAAATTCTAAAAATATTTTTTAATTATTTTTATAATTTAAAAACATTTAAACTATCATTCAAGTATCCTAAATAGAAATCCTATTTATTTTGTTTTTTAAAATTATTTTTATAATATTTAAAACATTTAAACTATCTTTCAAGTATAAAAGAAATCCTAATAATTTTTTTAATGTTTTTTATAATTTTAAAACATTAAAACTATCATTAAAGTATCCTAAACTGAAATCCTAGTAATTGTTTTTCAATTATTTTTATAATTATAAAACATTTGAACTATCCTTCAACTATCCTAAACAGAAATCCTAGTAACTTTTTTTAAAAAAATTATTTTTATAATTTTATAACATTTATACTATCTTTCAAATTTCATAAACAGAAATCCTACATACCTTTTTTTTAGTTATTTTTATTATTTTAATACATTAAACGATCGTTCAAGTATTTTAAACATAAATCCTAGTAACTTTGTTTTTAATTATTTTAATAATTATAAAAAATTTGAACTATCCTTCAACTATCCTAAAACGAAACCTAGTAGCTTTTTAAAAAAAATTATTTTTATAATTTTACAACATTTATACTATCTTTCAATTTTCATAAACGAAATCCTACATACCTTTTTTTATTAATTATTTTTATTATTTTAATACATTTAAACTATCGTTCAAATATCCCAAAGGAAATCATAGTTACTTTGTTTTTAATTATTTTAATAATTTTAAAATATTTAAACTATCTTTCAAGTTTTCTAAACGGAATTCCTATTTACTTTTGTTTAATAAATTATTTTTATAATTTTAAAACATTTAAACTATCTTTCAAGTATCCTAAAATGGAAATCCAAGTGACTTTGTTTTTTAATTATTTTTACAATTTTATAACATTTATACTATCTTTCAAATTTCATAAAGAAATCCTACATACCTCTTTTTTTATTAATTATTTTTATTATTTTAATACATTTAAACTATCGTTCAAATATCCTAAAGAAATCCTAGTAACTTTGTTTTTAATTATTTTAATAATTTTAAAATATTTAAACTACCTTTCAAGTTTTCTAAATAGAATTCCTATTTACTTTTGTTTAATAAATTATTTTTATAATTTTCAAACTTTTAAACTATCTTCCAAGTATCCTAAAAATCCAAGTGACTTTGTTTTTTAATTATTTTATAATTTTATAACATTTATACTATCTTTCAAATTTTCTAAAAAATAAATCGTACATATTTTTTTATATAAATTATTTTTATTATTTTAATACATTTAAACTATCGTTGATGTATCATAAAGCGAAAATCTTAGAAATATTTTTTAATTATTTTTATAATTTGAAAACATTTAAACTATCATTCAAGTATCCTAAATAGAAATCCTATTTATTTTGTTTTTTTTAAATTATTTTTATAATTTTAAACATTTAAACTATATTTCAAGTATCTTAAAGGGAAATCCTAATAATTTTTTTTAATGTTTTTCATAATTTTAAAACATTTAAACTATCATTAAAGTATCCTAAGCAGTAATCCTAGTAATTGTTTTTCAATTATTTCTATAATTATAAAACATTTGAATTATCCTTCAACTATCCCAACGAAATCCTAGTAACTTTTTTTAAAAAATTATTTTTATAATTTTATAACATTTATACTATCTTTCAAATTTCATAACGAAATCCTACATACCTTTTTTTATTAGTTATTTTTATTATTTTAATACATTTAAACGATTGTTCAAGTATCCTAAAGGGAAATCCTAGTAATTTGTTTTTAATTATTTTAATAATTATAAAAAATTTGAACTATCCTTCAACTATCCTAAAAGGAAACCTAGTAGCTTTTTTAAAAAAATTATTTTTACAATTTTATAACATTTATACTATCTTTCAAATTTCATAAAAGAAATCCTACATACCTTTTTTTTATTAATTATTTTTATTATTTTAATACATTTAAACTATCGTTCAAATATCCTAAACGAAATCCTAGTAACTTTGTTTTTAATTATTTTAATAATTTTAAAATATTTAAACTACCTTTCAAGTTTTCTAAATAGAATTCCTATTTACTTTTGTTAAATAAATTATTTTTATAATTTTAAAACATTTAAACTATCTTCCAAGTATCCTAACCAGAAATCCAAGTGACTTTGTTTTGTAATTATTTTATAATTTTATAACATTTACGCTATCTTTCAAATTTTCTAAACAAATCGTACATACTTTTTTTTTATAAATTATTTTTATTATTTTAATACATTTAAACTATCGTTCAAGTATCTGCTAAGAAATCCTTGAAATATTTTTTAATTATTTTAATAATTTGAAAACATTTAAACTATCATTCAAGTATCCTAAAGAGAAATCCTATTTATTTTGTTTTTAAAAAACTATTTTTATAATTTTAAAATATTTAAACTATCTTTCAAGTATCCTAAATGGAAATCCAAGTGACTTTGTTTTTTAATTATTTTATAATTTTATAACATTTATACTATCTTTCAAATTTTCTAAATAGAAATCGTATATATTTTTTTTATAAATTATTTTTATTATTTTAATACATTTAAACTATCGTTCAAGTATCCTAAACAGGAAATTCTAGAAATATTTTTTAATTATTTTTATAATTTGAAAACATTTAAACTATCATTCAAGTATGCTAAATAGAAAACCTATTTATTTTATTTTTTAAAAATTATATTTATAATTTTAAAACATTTAAACTATCTTTCAAGTATCATAAACAGAAATCCTAATAATTTTTTTAATGTTTTTTATAATTTTAAAACATTTAAACTATCATTAAAGTATCCTAAACAGAAATCTTAGTAATTGTTTTTCAACTATTTTTATAATTATAAAATATTTGAACTATCCTTCAACTATCCTAAACAGAAACCTAGTAACTTTTTTTAAAAAAATTATTTTTATAATTTTATAACGATTATACTATCTTTCAAATTTCATAAAAAGAAATCCTACATACCTTTTTTTTAATAGTTATTTTTATTATTTTAAAACATTTAAACTATCTTTCAAGTATCATAACATGAAATCCTAATAATTTTTTTAATGTTTTTTTATAATTTTAAAACATTTAAACTATCATTAAAGTATCCTAAACAGAAATCTTCGTAATTGTTTTTCAACTATTTTTATAATTATAAAACATTTGAACTATCTTTCAACTATCCTAAACAAATCTAATAACTTTTTTTAAAAAATTATTTTTATAATTTTATAACGATTATACTATCTTTCAAATTTCATAAAAAGAAATCCTACATACCTTTTTTTTATTAATTATTTTTATTATTTTAATACATTTAAACTATCGATCAAATATCCTAAACGAAATCCTAGTAACTTTGTTTTTAATTATTTTAAATATTTAAACTATCTTTCAAGTTTTCTAAACGGAATTCCTATTTACTTTTGTTTAATAAACTATTTTTATAATTTTAAAACATTTAAACTATCTTCCAAGTATCCTAAACGGAAATCCAAGTGACTTTGTTTTTTAATTATTTTATAATTTTATAACATTTATACTATCTTTCAAATTTTCTAAATAGAAATCGTACATACTTTTTTTTATAAATTATTTTTATTTTTTTAATACATTTAAACTATCGTTCAAGTATCCTAAACAGAAATTCTTGAAATATTTTTTAATTATTTTTATAATTTGAAAACATTTAAACTATCATTCAAGTATCCTAAAGAGAAATCCTATTTCTTTTGTTTTTTAAAAATTATTTTTATAATTATTAAATATTTAAACTATATTCCAAGTATCCTAAACAGAAATCCAAGTGACTTTGTTTTTTAATCATTTTATAATTTTATAATATTTATACTATCTTTCAAATTTTCTAAACAGAAATCGTACATATTTTTTTATATAAATTATTTTTATTATTTTAATACATTTAAACTATCGTTCATGTATCATAAACAGAAATCTTAGAAATATTTTTTAATTATTTTTATAATTTGAAAACATTTAAACTATCATAAATAGAAATTGTAGTAACTTTTTTAAAAAAGTATTTTTTATAATTTTAAAACATTTAAACCATCTTTCAAGTATCCTAAACAGAAATCCTAAAATTTTTTAAATGTTTTTTATAATTTTAAAACATTTAAACTATCATTAAAGTATCCTAAACAGAAATCCTAGTAATTGTTTTTCAATTATTTTTATAACTATAAAACATTTGAACTATCCTTCAACTATCCTAAACAGAAATCCTAGTAATTGTTTTTTTAAAAAATTATTTTTATAATTTTATAACATTTATACTATCTTTCAAATTTCATAAACAGAAATCCTAAACAGAAATCCAAGTGACTTTGTTTTTTAATTATTTTATAATTTTATAACATTTATACTATCTTTCAAATTTTCTAAACAGAAATCGTACACATTTTTTTTTTTATAAATTATTTTTATTATTTTAATACATTTAAACTATCGTTCAAGTATCCTAAAGAGAAATTCTTGAAATATTTTTTTAATTATTTTAATAATTTGAAAACATTTAAACTATCATTCAAGTATCCTAAAGAGAAATCCTATTTCTTTTGTTTTTTAAAAATTATTTTTATAATTTTAAAATATTTAAACTATCTTCCAAATATCCTAAACAGAAATCCAAGTGACTTTGTTTTTTAATTATTTTATAATTTTATAACATTTATACTATCTATCAAATTTTACGAGCGAAATCGTACATATTTTTTTATATAAATTATTTTTATTATTTTAATACATTTAAACTATCGTTCATGTATCATAAACAGAAATCTTAGAAATATTTTTTAATTATTTTTATAATTTGAAAACATTTAAACTATCTTTCAACTATCATAAATAGAAATCGTAGTAACTTTTTTTAAAAAAAGTATTTTTATAATTTTAAAACATTTAAACTATCTTTCAAGTATCCTAAAAGAAATCCTAATAATTTTTTTTAATGTTTTTTATAATTTTAAAACATTTAAACTATCATTAAAGTATCCTAAACGAAATCCTAGTAATTGTTTTTCAATTATTTCTATAATTATAAAACATTTGAACTATCCTTCAACTATCCTAAATTGAAATCCAAGTGACTTTGTTTTTTAATTATTTTATAATTTTATAACATTTATACTATCTTTCAAATTTTGAAACAGAAGTCCTATATTTTTTTTTTTATAAATTATTTTTATTATTTTAATACATTTAAACTATCGTTCAAGTATCCTAAAAGAAATCCTACAAATCTTTTATAATCTTTTATACTACATACCTTTTTTTTTATTATTTATTTTTATTATTTTAATACCTTTAAACGATCGTTCAAGTAACAAAAAGAAATCCTAGTAACTTTGTTTTTAATTATTTTAATAATTATAAAAAATTTGAACTATCCTTCAACTATCATAAACAGAAACCTAGTAGCTTTTTTTAAAAAATTATTTTTATAATTTTATAACATTTAAACTATCTTTCAAATTTCATAAACAGAAATCCTACATACCTTTTTTTATTAATTCTTTTTATTATTTTAATACATTTAAACTATCGTTCAAATATCCCAAACGAAATCATAGTTACTTTGTTTTAATTTTTTTAATAATTTTAAAATATTTAAACTATCTTTTAAGTTTTCTAAAAGAATCCCTATTTACTTTTGTTTAATAAATTATTTTTATAATTTTAAAACATTTAAACTATCTTCCAAGTATCCTAAACAGAAATCCAAGTGCCTTTGTTTTTTAATTATTTTTACAATTTTATAACATTTATACTATCTTTCAAATTTCATAAACAGAAATCCTACATACCTTTTTTTTATTAATTATTTTTATTATTTTAAACTATTGATCAAATATCCTAAACAGAAATCCTAGTAACTTTGTTTTTAATTATTTTAATAATTTTAAAATATTTAAACTATCTTTCAAGTTTTCTAAACAGAATTCCAAGTGACTTTGTTTTTTAATTATTTTATAATTTTATAACAATTATACTATCTTTCAAATTTTCTAAACAGAAATCGTACATACTTTTTTTTATAAATTATTTTTATTATTTTAATACATTTAAACTATCTTTCAAGTATCCTAAACAGAAATTCTTGAAATATTTTTTAATTATTTTAATAATTTGAAAACATTTCAACTATCATTCAAGTATCCTAAAGACAAATCCTATTTATTTTGTTTTTTAAAAATTATTTTTATAATTTTAAAATATTTAAACTATCTTTCAAGTATCCTAAACGGAAATCCAAGTGACTTTGTTTTTTAATTATTTTATAATTTTATAACATTTATACTATCTTTCAAATTTTCTAAACATAAATAGTACATATTTTTTTTATATAAATTATTTTTATTATTTTAATACATTTAAACTATCGTTCAAGTATCCTAAACAGAAATTCTAAAAATATTTTTTAATTATTTTTATAATTTAAAAACATTTAAACTATCATTCAAGTATCCTAAATAGAAATCCTATTTATTTTGTTTTTTAAAAATTATTTTTATAATATTTAAAACATTTAAACTATCTTTCAAGTATGAAACGGAAATCCTAATAATTTTTTTTAATGTTTTTTATAATTTTAAAACATTAAAACTATCATTAAAGTATCCTAAACAGAAATCCTAGTAATTGTTTTTCAATTATTTTTATAATTATAAAACATTTGAACTATCCTTCAACTATCCTAAACAGAAATCCTAGTAACTTTTTTTAAAAAAATTATTTTTATAATTTTATAACATTTATACTATCTTTCAAATTTCATAAAGTAATCCTACATACCTTTTTTTTAGTTATTTTTATTATTTTAATACATTAAACGATCGTTCAAGTATTTTAAACATAAATCCTAGTAACTTTGTTTTTAATTATTTTAATAATTATAAAAAATTTGAACTATCCTTCAACTATCCTAAACAGAAACCTAGTAGCTTTTTAAAAAAAATTATTTTTATAATTTTACAACATTTATACTATCTTTCAATTTTCATAAACAGAAATCCTACATACCTTTTTTTATTAATTATTTTTATTATTTTAATACATTTAAACTATCGTTCAAATATCCCAAACAGAAATCATAGTTACTTTGTTTTTAATTATTTTAATAATTTTAAAATATTTAAACTATCTTTCAAGTTTTCTAAACAGAATTCCTATTTACTTTTGTTTAATAAATTATTTTTATAATTTTAAAACATTTAAACTATCTTTCAAGTATCCTAAACAGAAATCCAAGTGACTTTGTTTTTTAATTATTTTTACAATTTTATAACATTTATACTATCTTTCAAATTTCATAAACAGAAATCCTACATACCTCTTTTTTTATTAATTATTTTTATTATTTTAATACATTTAAACTATCGTTCAAATATCCTAAACAGAAATCCTAGTAACTTTGTTTTTAATTATTTTAATAATTTTAAAATATTTAAACTACCTTTCAAGTTTTCTAAATAGAATTCCTATTTACTTTTGTTTAATAAATTATTTTTATAATTTTCAAACTTTTAAACTATCTTCCAAGTATCCTAAACAGAAATCCAAGTGACTTTGTTTTTTAATTATTTTATAATTTTATAACATTTATACTATCTTTCAAATTTTCTAAACAGAAATCGTACATATTTTTTTATATAAATTATTTTTATTATTTTAATACATTTAAACTATCGTTGATGTATCATAAACAGAAATCTTAGAAATATTTTTTAATTATTTTTATAATTTGAAAACATTTAAACTATCATTCAAGTATCCTAAATAGAAATCCTATTTATTTTGTTTTTTTTAAATTATTTTTATAATTTTAAACATTTAAACTATATTTCAAGTATCTTAAAAGAAATCCTAATAATTTTTTTTAATGTTTTTCATAATTTTAAAACATTTAAACTATCATTAAAGTATCCTAAAGAAATCCTAGTAATTGTTTTTCAATTATTTCTATAATTATAAAACATTTGAATTATCATTCAACTATCCTGAACAGAAATCTTAGTAACTTTTTTAAAAAATTATTTTTATAATTTTATAACATTTATACTATCTTTCAAATTTCATAAACAGAAATCCTACATACCTTTTTTTATTAGTTATTTTTATTATTTTAATACATTTAAACGATTGTTCAAGTATCCTAAACAGAAATCCTAGTAATTTGTTTTTAATTATTTTAATAATTATAAAAAATTTGAACTATCCTTCAACTATCCTAAACAGAAACCTAGTAGCTTTTTTAAAAAAATTATTTTTACAATTTTATAACATTTATACTATCTTTCAAATTTCATAAACAGAAATCCTACATACCTTTTTTTATTAATTATTTTTATTATTTTAATACATTTAAACTATCGTTCAAATATCCTAAACAGAAATCCTAGTAACTTTGTTTTTAATTATTTTAATAATTTTAAAATATTTAAACTACCTTTCAAGTTTTCTAAATAGAATTCCTATTTACTTTTGTTAAATAAATTATTTTTATAATTTTAAAACATTTAAACTATCTTCCAAGTATCCTAACCAGAAATCCAAGTGACTTTGTTTTGTAATTATTTTATAATTTTATAACATTTACGCTATCTTTCAAATTTTCTAAACAGAAATCGTACATACTTTTTTTTATAAATTATTTTTATTATTTTAATACATTTAAACTATCGTTCAAGTATCCTAAACAGAAATCCTTGAAATATTTTTTAATTATTTTAATAATTTGAAAACATTTAAACTATCATTCAAGTATCCTAAAGAGAAATCCTATTTATTTTGTTTTTTAAAAACTATTTTTATAATTTTAAAATATTTAAACTATCTTTCAAGTATCCTAAATGGAAATCCAAGTGACTTTGTTTTTTAATTATTTTATAATTTTATAACATTTATACTATCTTTCAAATTTTCTAAATAGAAATCGTATATATTTTTTTTATAAATTATTTTTATTATTTTAATACATTTAAACTATCGTTCAAGTATCCTAAACAGAAATTCTAGAAATATTTTTTAATTATTTTTATAATTTGAAAACATTTAAACTATCATTCAAGTATGCTAAATAGAAAACCTATTTATTTTATTTTTTAAAAATTATATTTATAATTTTAAAACATTTAAACTATCTTTCAAGTATCATAAACAGAAATCCTAATAATTTTTTTAATGTTTTTTATAATTTTAAAACATTTAAACTATCATTAAAGTATCCTAAACAGAAATCTTAGTAATTGTTTTTCAACTATTTTTTATAATTATAAAATATTTGAACTATCCTTCAACTATCCTAAAGAAGAAACCTAGTAACTTTTTTTAAAAAAATTATTTTTATAATTTTATAACGATTATACTATCTTTCAAATTTCATAAAAAGAAATCCTACATACCTTTTTTTAATAGTTATTTTTATTATTTTAAAACATTTAAACTATCTTTCAAGTATCATAAAGAAATCCTAATAATTTTTTTAATGTTTTTTTATAATTTTAAAACATTTAAACTATCATTAAAGTATCCTAAAACAGAAATCTTCGTAATTGTTTTTCAACTATTTTTATAATTATAAAACATTTGAACTATCTTTCAACTATCCTAAACAGAAATCTAATAACTTTTTTTAAAAAATTATTTTTATAATTTTATAACGATTATACTATCTTTCAAATTTCATAAAAAGAAATCCTACATACCTTTTTTTTATTAATTATTTTTATTATTTTAATACATTTAAACTATCGATCAAATATCCTAAAAGAAATCCTAGTAACTTTGTTTTTAATTATTTTAAATATTTAAACTATCTTTCAAGTTTTCTAAACAGAATTCCTATTTACTTTTGTTTAATAAACTATTTTTATAATTTTAAAACATTTAAACTATCTTCCAAGTATCCTAAACAGAAATCCAAGTGACTTTGTTTTTTAATTATTTTATAATTTTATAACATTTATACTATCTTTCAAATTTTCTAAATAGAAATCGTACATACTTTTTTTTATAAATTATTTTTATTTTTTTAATACATTTAAACTATCGTTCAAGTATCCTAAACAGAAATTCTTGAAATATTTTTTAATTATTTTTATAATTTGAAAACATTTAAACTATCATTCAAGTATCCTAAAGAGAAATCCTATTTCTTTTGTTTTTTAAAAATTATTTTTATAATTATTAAATATTTAAACTATATTCCAAGTATCCTAAACAGAAATCCAAGTGACTTTGTTTTTTAATCATTTTATAATTTTATAATATTTATACTATCTTTCAAATTTTCTAAACAGAAATCGTACATATTTTTTTATATAAATTATTTTTATTATTTTAATACATTTAAACTATCGTTCATGTATCATAAACAGAAATCTTAGAAATATTTTTTAATTATTTTTATAATTTGAAAACATTTAAACTATCATAAATAGAAATTGTAGTAACTTTTTTTAAAAAAAGTATTTTTATAATTTTAAAACATTTAAACCATCTTTCAAGTATCCTAAACAGAAATCCTAAAATTTTTTAAATGTTTTTTATAATTTTAAAACATTTAAACTATCATTAAAGTATCCTAAACAGAAATCCTAGTAATTGTTTTTCAATTATTTTTATAACTATAAAACATTTGAACTATCCTTCAACTATCCTAAGCAGAAATCCTAGTAATTTTTTTTAAAAAAAATTATTTTTATAATTTTATAACATTTATACTATCTTTCAAATTTCATAAAAGAAATCCTAAAAGAAATCCAAGTGACTTTGTTTTTTAATTATTTTATAATTTTATAACATTTATACTATCTTTCAAATTTTCTAAACGAAATCGTACACATTTTTTTTATAAATTATTTTTATTATTTTAATACATTTAAACTATCGTTCAAGTATCCTAAACAGAAATTCTTGAAATATTTTTTAATTATTTTAATAATTTGAAAACATTTAAACTATCATTCAAGTATCCTAAAGAGAAATCCTATTTCTTTTGTTTTTTAAAAATTATTTTTATAATTTTAAAATATTTAAACTATCTTCCAAATATCCTAAACAGAAATCCAAGTGACTTTGTTTTTTAATTATTTTATAATTTTATAACATTTATACTATCTATCAAATTTCTACGAAGAAATCGTACATATTTTTTTATATAAATTATTTTTATTATTTTAATACATTTAAACTATCGTTCATGTATCATAAACAGAAATCTTAGAAATATTTTTTAATTATTTTTATAATTTGAAAACATTTAAACTATCCTTCAACTATCATAAATAGAAATCGTAGTAACTTTTTTTAAAAAAAGTATTTTTATAATTTTAAAACATTTAAACTATCTTTCAAGTATCCTAAACAGAAATCCTAATAATTTTTTTTAATGTTTTTTATAATTTTAAAACATTTAAACTATCATTAAAGTATCCTAAACAGAAATCCTAGTAATTGTTTTTCAATTATTTCTATAATTATAAAACATTTGAACTATCCTTCAACTATCCTAAACAGAAATCCAAGTGACTTTGTTTTTTAATTATTTTATAATTTTATAACATTTATACTATCTTTCAAATTTTCGAAACAGAAATCCTATATTTTTTTTTTATAAATTATTTTTATTATTTTAATACATTTAAACTATCGTTCAAGTATCCTAAACAGAAATCCTACAAATCTTTTATAATCTTTTATACTACATACCTTTTTTTTTATTATTTATTTTTATTATTTTAATACCTTTAAACGATCGTTCAAGTAACAAAAACAGAAATCCTAGTAACTTTGTTTTTAATTATTTTAATAATTATAAAAAATTTGAACTATCCTTCAACTATCA
The DNA here is from genome assembly GCA_019202695.1 of Populus x sibirica. Lineage (NCBI taxonomy): Eukaryota > Viridiplantae > Streptophyta > Magnoliopsida > Malpighiales > Salicaceae > Populus > Populus x sibirica. Next base: position 28,331 of record JAGMVL010001751.1, read on the forward strand.
TAAACGAGAAACCTAGTAGCTTTTTTTAAAAAATTATTTTTATAATTTTATAACATTTAAACTATCTTTCAAATTTCATAAAAGAAATCCTACATACCTTTTTTTATTAATTCTTTTTATTATTTTAATACATTTAAACTATCGTTCAAATATCCCAAACGAAATCATAGTTACTTTGTTTTAATTTTTTTAATAATTTTAAAATATTTAAACTATCTTTTAAGTTTTCTAAACAGAATCCCTATTTACTTTTGTTTAATAAATTATTTTTATAATTTCAAAACATTTAAGCTATCTTCCAAGTATCCTAAACAGAAATCTAAGTGACTTTGTCTTGTAATTATTTTATAATTTTATAATATTTATACTATCTGTCGCACGTGTGCGGCGTCGCGGCGATCGTCCACCCTCTATGGTATGGATATATATCTGGTAAACGTGGGGAGACAAGGAATTCTTTGTCTCTTAACGGTAAAAATTGGAATGGGAGTCGCCACCTAGTATTATGGTCACTAGGAACCCTAAGCTGGTCGAGAGATCGGTACGGAGGCTGGTTGCGTAAAGGGAAGGTATTAGCACCCCAAATACGCCCTACCTAAGGTAAGCTGCATTGTTTTATTTGTCGATCAAAATCTAAGGTTTGGTCATGTTTTCTATTTGTTGGTCTGTTTATCTAAGACTCAAGAAAAGCCCTCCTCAATAAAAAGGTTCTTATCTTTAATGGGGGCGAACCTAACCGTTCTAATGTTGGAAAAACATTTAATATCGGAATATGTATCACATGTAATATCGTACCCCGGATACTAAAAGACAAACAAAATAAAATTTTTGTTGTTTTTGAAATTTTGGCCAATGTTCTCTTGACTCTAATAAACTGGTTATCAAAGCCAAAATGCCTGCTAAAACATTGTTTTTTTTTTTAATGAAAAATACCATATGATTTTTTAGCATGGAGATACTTGGCCGTATGCACAAAAACATTTTTTTATTTTTAAAAAAACAAGTTTTTTTTTTTTGGAAGTTTTGTGAAAACCGGGTATTTTAATATCGGATTTTTGTATTTTTAATAACATGAAAAATATTGCTTGATATTAATCAAAATGACATAAAAATACGCGGGAAACTTGTAAAATTACAAACAAATATTTTTGAATTTTTTCTAAAAAAATAAAAAAATGGGCGGATCCGGCCCACCATCTGGGGCGACCCGGCCCATATGCGTCCATAATTTGGACTCGGCCCCCGCGTGGGCCGGGTGATGTTCCAGCCCATAAGCAATTAAAAGGGGCTGGTTACCGTGCTGTGCACGGTAACCCGGCAAAAATATAATTAGCTAGTTGCGTGCACCCACAAGTAACTAGCTAATTAATCTTCCTTTCTTTGCGAACGTAAACGTTACGCATGCAAAATGAAGCTGAAGCAAAACGACGGGGAAGGGGAGAAAGTTACACGGAGTTGTGGCGACGCCGGCGGTAGCGAATGCGGCGGGGGTGGCGATGTAGGCGGCGGGCTGTTCTCTTTCCTTCTCTCCCGTCTCCTCTGTTTCTCTTCTTTGCCCCTTCTACGTCTTTCGTTGTTCACTCTCTACGTTCCGCTCCTCTTCTTCCTCTTCGATCCTGCGGCGTTGGCAGCGTTAATGGTGCGGGATGGCGGTGGCGGCCTCTTGGGAAGCCCGATGACCGCGGGTTGTGCTTCTTCTCCACGGTGCAGCGACACTAACGTCTGTGTCTTCCTCTTCTGGTCTCAGTTTTTTTTTTTATCAACTTTCAGCTCCCCTCTTTTCCTTCCCTTCCTTCCTCTATTCTTCCGTGCTTCCTTTTCGTTTTTTTTCCGTTTAAGTTTCTTGGTGGAGGCGTTTGTTTCTCTCTAAACCTTTCTCTCCTCTCAACATCTCCTCTGTTTTCTTCCCTCTAGTTTCTACTTTCGGTCCCTTGCTCTTCCATGGTGTTTCACTCCTTCGGTCTCACCTCTCTTTCTCTCTAATCATTTGTCGGTCTCTCTCTCGGTCTCCCTCACTTTTTCTTTCTAACGAAAACGTTCCAGTCCTCCCTTCTCCCTCTCCTCTTCCTCAATGCAACTTCTCTAAACTTTCAACTTCTCTAAATCTCCTCTCCTCCCTTTTTCTCCTCTCGCACTCCCTCTGTATTTATAGGCAGAGGGAGAGAGGGCCACCATGCCCTATTACGCCATGGTGCGGGGCATAGTGGTATAGGGGCGACTCTTGCGCGGCCGCCCCTACCTCCGTAGGGCATCTTTCGGCGTGATGGCGTGGTGGTGTCGGTGAAGGGACAAGTTAGGTCGTAGTTGTTTTTTTTGGGTTTTGGGAGAGAGAAAGGAGAGAAAAAAAATGGGGGGAAAAATGCTTCTTCTTCCCATGTTCTCTGCGTGTCCATGGGAAGAAGCAAGCTTATGGTGTCTCTCTTCTTCTTCTTTTTTTTTTTTTTTTTTTTTTTTTCAGTGAAATGCATGAAACGTTGTTTTGACCAAAACACGTCGTTTCATTTAAACGAAAATCGGCGCCAAAATGGGTCCAATTTCAGATCGGCCCTTCAATTTGCGCGCTTTTTCACTATGGTCCTTGATTTTGGATTTCTTTAATCGAGTCCCTAATTGGCCACCGGACTTCAATATGTATGCAATTAAGCCCCCGATTTGACCAAATCAACTCTCAAAAATTATACTTTGATCCCATAACTTTAATTTCTTCCAATTAAAACCCAAATTGACTTAAAAATCAATTTTTCTTGCGATCAAACGCTCCATAAATTCAATTAAACCTTCAATGAAATTTAATTGAGTTTATAAACATCGATTTGTACATTTCTTCCTCAAATAAAATTTTCTTTATCAATAGGGCTCTCACCTGGTCCAACGATTTCTTGTCAAAATTTCAATTTTTGTATTTTTGAACCTCCTCACCCAATTTTTGACCATTTTCAGGGCGCTTTGCCATCCTCTTTTCCATTGTTATTATTTTTTTTGATAATATTTTGATTTTTATTTATTTATATTTTTTTTGTATTTTGTGTGGGGACCCAAAAATGGGTTACAACAGTTGCCCCCTCTTTACAATGCTTACGGAGCAAAGATTTTGCGTAGTAAGTGTTGTAAAGATAAACAACATTGGTCTTCCAAAACTGGTCTTTCTCAAAATTTGGTTGACCTAAAACTTCAACCGGACCCTAAGTCCTGTCTGTGGTTGGGCTAAACTGAGATCCCTTCGTCGATCCCCTTTAACCAGAACCAAAATCCTGCGCGTGGTTAGGATAGACTGAGATTCCTTTCGTCAATCCCCTCTAACCAGAACCAAAACTCCTGTGTGCGGTTAGGATAGACTGAGATTCCTTTCGCCAATCCCCTCTAACCAGAACCAAAATCTGTGTGGTTAAGCTGAACTGAGATCCCTTCGCCGATCCTCTTCAACTAGAACCAAAACCCTAAAATCTGTGTGGTTAAGCTGAACTGAGATCCCTTCGCCGATCCCCTTCAACTAGAACCAAAGGCCTTTCCTCATTTCAAGACGCACATTGTTAGGATTGATAAACCTTGTTCTTATCTCGAAAGAAAAACATGCGAGTGATTACAAAGATGATTACCTAACCATTTATCCATAAAACGATATCAGGGGCAAGGTTTTATCGCAGGGTTAGCTTTGGGGTTTGTTTGGTTTGGTCACCTCTTAACGGGAAATGCTTAAACTTCATCTTTGAGCATTTTATGATACATTCCTTGTAATCATGCGCAAAGCCAAATCTTCCAAGATTTTTTTTTGAAAATAAACAAATTAAGTCTTGTGAGATCCATGCAATGAAAAAGGGGTTCTTTACACAAAGAAATCATGGCCAAACTTCACTTTATTCATTTTGGGAGAAAACTGAACACATTAGACATAATATCTCTTTACAGAGTCGAATTCACAGGTCTAGCTAGATCTTCTCCATCCATTCTCGACAACTTCAGAGCTCCTCCTGAGAAAGCCTTCTTTACTATATAAGGACCTTCATAATTTGGGGCCCATTTGCTTTGATCTTCTCCTGGTAAAGACAATAGTTTCTTCAGCACTAGATCTCCTTCTTGGAACACGCGAGGTCTAACCTTCTTGTCATATGTCTTGGCCATCCTTTTCGGTAGAGTTGATGATGACAGATTGCAGCCAACCTCTTTTCACGATCGGGTTTAAGCTTGCTCATATCTTACTTTGGCCCATTCAGCCTCTTCTAATTTGGAATCCATCAACACCCTCAACGAAGGGATTTCTACTTCCAAAGGCATTACCGCCTCCATTCCATATACCGAGCATACGGAGTAGTTCTGTTGAGGTCCTTCTTGCGGTGCGATATGCGTGGAGAGCGAACGACAACATCTCATGCCAATCCTTGTAAGTGACTACCATTTTCTGGATAATTTTCTTGATGTTTTTGTTGGCTGCTTCCACGGCACCATTCATCTGGGGCCTGTATGGTGAGGAATTTGAATGCTTGATTTTCCATTTGGTACAGAGCTCCACAATCATTTTGCCGTTGAAATTCTGTGCATTATCGGTCACTATCTTTTCTGGTGGACCATAACGACAAATCAAGTCTTTTTCTATAAACCTCTTCACCACTTTCTGTGTTACATGGGCGTATGAACTGGCTTCTACCCATTTCGTGAAGTAGTCAATGGCTACGAGTATGAATCTATGCCCATTGCTAGCTTTTGGGTTAACAGGTCCAATCACATCAATCCCCCACATTGCAAATGGCCAAGGAGATGCTAGATTAATCAGAGGAGTCGGAGGCGCCTTGACCTTATCACTATGCACTTGACATTTGTGACATTTCCTGACATAGTCGATGCAGTCTTTCTCTAGTGTCATCCGAAATAACCAGCCCTTTGTATTTTCCTTGCTACCATATGCCCGTTAGCATGAGTTGAGCAAATCCCTTCATGTACCTCCCGTAAAGCATTTTTAGCATCTGTCTCATTCAAACACCTTAGCAAGGTTCAGTCAAATGATCTTTTATACGAGAATATCTCCGTCGAGGTAGAAATCCATGGCCAACCTTCTTAGGGTTTTCTTATCCATCTTCGAAGCTCCGCTGGATATTCACGATTTTGCGAGAAAATTCTTGATATCGTAATACCAAGGCTTTCCATCTACCTCTCCTTCAATCGAGCAACAGTAAGCTGGGTTATTTCTGATGTCTATGTGTACAGGATGTACCTTATGTCCAAGATCAATTGTAGCCATAGCAGCCAACGTGGCCAAAGCATCCGCAAAATGGTTCCCTTCTCTTCCTAGATGGGTGAATCTTATCTCTTCGAATTCTTCTGACAGTGCGGATAAATATTCCTGGTACGGCCTCAACTTTTCTTCCTTGGTTTGCCATTCTCCCTTCACTGACGGATAATCAACATCGAGTCACCATATACATCTATCTTTCGATCTTCAGCTCTAACGCGGCTTCTAAACCCGGGATACAAGCCTCATATTCAGGTTGTATTATTGGTGCATTCAAAATACAATTTAACCGAAACCGGATACGCTTCGGTCGGGAGAGATTATCACGCGCCGCCCCATTACCATAAACATTCCTTGCTCCATCAAAAAACACGGTCCACCAATCTGTCTTCTCTTCTTCTCCCGCTATTGATAATACATTTTCATCAGGGAAATCAAAATCCAATGGCTCATAATCTTCAACAGCATTATCAGTCAGGTGGTCGGCAATCGCGCTCCCCTTCACGGCTTTTCTTGTCATATATACTATGTCATATTCGACAACAAAACCACGCCACCTTGCAATTCGGCTTGAGAGATAAGGCTTGTCACAAATGTACCTTAGTGGATCCACCTTTGAAATCAACAAAGTGGTATGATACAACATGTAATGTCGTAATCTTTTTGTCGCCCATACCAATGCACAACAGAGTTTTTCTATCACCGTGTATCTAGACTCACATTCGGTGAACTTCTTACTTAGGTAATAAATAGCCCTTTCTTTCCTTCCGGTTTCATCATGCGACCCAATACACATCCCATAGCTGTTTCGAGTCCATCGGATACGGTATTAAAGGCCTTCCGATACGGGAGGAACAAGCAAAGGCGGACTTTGTAAGTATTGCTTGATTTTATTGAATGCCTCCTCACACTCCTCATTCCAAATCCCAGGATTCTTTTTCCTTAGTAACCGGAAGACAGGTTCACATGTTGTGGTTAGTTGAGCTATAAATACGGCAATATAGTTCAATCTTCCCAAGAATCCCCTCACCTCCTTCTCCGTCTTTGGGGATGGCATGGATTGGATGGCCTTCACTTTATCGGGATCCACCTCTATACCTTTGTCACTTACCACAAATCCTAGCAGCTTTCCAGACTTAACTCCAAATGAACATTTTGCAGGGTTGAGCTTTAGTTCGTACTTCCTCAAACGCTCAAATAACTTCCTCAGAACCTTCACATGATCTTCTCCCCTCTTGGACTTGGCAATCATATCATCTACGTACACCTCAATTTCTTTATGCATCATATCATGGAACAGAGTTACCATGGCCCTCTGATAGATGGCTCCTGCATTCTTCGGGACCAAATGGCATAACCTTGTAGCAATAGGTTCCCCACGGTGTAACAAAAGTTGTTTTCGCCTTATCTTCTAGAGCCATCTTTATCTGGTTGTATCCGAGAAACCATCCATAAAGGAATATGTGGAACTACGTGCAGCATTGTCGACCAGAACATCTATATGTGGCAGAGGAAAATCATCCTTGGGGCTAGCTTTGTTCAAATTCCGGAAGTCCACACAAATTCTAATCTTTCCTTCTTTCTTTGGTACGACAACAATGTTGGATACCCATTGTGGATATTTAACTACTTCTAGAAAGCATGCATTCCACTTGTTTTTCGAGTTACGCCTTAACTTTGATCCAAATATCCGGGTGGGCTCTCCTCAACTTCTGTTTGACTGGTTTACAACCTTCCTCTAGCGGTATCTTATGTACGACAATATTTCTATCCAAACCAGGCATATCCTCGTAAGACCAAGCAAAAACATCTGTATATTCTCGTAGTAGGGCAATTACCTCTGCTCTTTCCTCGGGAGTGATTAAGGTCCCTATTTTCAACTCTCTTTTAATCTGATCGCTACCCACGTTTATGGTTTCTAGTTCTTCTGTAGCTGGTTCCCAGGTTTGTTCATGTTGCTCTACTAACTTTGTAAATTCCCTAATATTGCTTTCATCCCATTCTTCTTCTTCCATAGTGATCACATGTTCGTTAAAGTTTGGCCATTCATTCTTGATGCTAAGTGTATGTGATGTTGTGGAAGATCCACTTTCGGGGTTCTGAAGCGGAAAGTGTTTGGTGTAAATGCACGAATAAAGAGGTAAATTTGGAAAACGCATGATCTCATTATTTAAATCAAAGGTGGGCTCAAAGACAACGACAAAATCTGATTGACATCATGAGCCTCGATTGTCAACCAGAGAAAATAAAGCAAACAAAAGCAATGACAAAAGCATGTTAAGGCAAACAAAGTTGGTTTACATTTTAAATACTACTGGGGCTTCTTGAGTCACCCAGTTTTGAAACTTCTCGCCTTCGGCCAGTTTTCGTACAAAGGTCTTAGCAGAGACTTCTTCCAAAGTGTGGATAGTTAGTTGTGGTAGTGCTTCATCTTTCTTTCCCGCAACCATCTTCATGCCACCTTCTTCCACCTTATTCTCCTCCAAGGTGTTTATGCTCATATTTGACGGTTGTTGGCCAGAGGCTTTCTGCTCTTTCATCGGGTTGCATTACATATGCGGCTTTTGGGAACGACACTCTAAGGGGAGGGATTTCCAGCTTTTCTTCTTCGGGGCTCTCTTCCTTCAATCCTAGCCATTCTTCTTTCCCTTTTTCGCCCCAGCTGACCCACCGATGATCCACTTTTTTAGGTTTATACCCCGGCCCAAATCTTTGATCAACACCTTTCATCTTTATCGGATTAACCCTTTACGGTACCCTAGTGATAGGGTTATACTGAAATGGGATCTTGCGTTCCAAGAAGCATTGAGCTGCCATCCTTGCTGCTTCTGAGATCCTTGGCCTTCTTAGTACTGTGTTCTCAGGCACCCAGTCAGTGTTCACAATCTCAAAAGCGTGGATATTGTCATCCTTGCGATCCTCCGCCTCGATGAAAGGAATGGCCACATTCTTCATCATGGATCTTGTCTCCTCGGCTTTGACAGTTACCAACATCCCATTCATGATATACTTCAAGCATTGGTGTAATGATGAAGTTACCGCCCACCGCATGAATCCAAGGTCTTCCTAACAACATACTATAGGAAGGGTGGATATCCATAACTTGAAAGGTCACCAAGAACATTTGTGGCCCCACATATAGCTCCACTTCTAAAGTCCCAATTATTGGCCTAGGTGAGCCGTCATATGCTCGGCCATCATAGTACTTGGCTTCATATGAGATTCATCAATTGGCATTTCTTCCGGCATGTGCTTTGGCAACACGTTAAGAGCTGAGCCATTATCGACGAGCACCTTTCCTATGAGGCAATCCTTGCACCTAACAGTAATGTATAAGGGCTTGTTATGTCCGGTACCTTCAGCATCAAGCTCGTCAGCTGTGAAGTATAGGTAATTAGTTGCATGGATTCTCCCCACCAAATGCTCCATGGTTTTCTGTTCAATGTCTTGGGGTACATACGCCTCATTCAATACCTTTTGCAAAGCATTTCGATGCGGCTCGAGCTGAGTATCAAGGACATAAGGGAAATCCTTCTTGGAGTCTTTTTTAGTTGATCTACTATGCAATATTCGCTATGCTTTATCAACTTTAAAAATTCATTTGACTCCTCTTCAGTTACTGGCTTATTGACTTCTAGTGCTTTGTCAAGATCTACCACTTTTTTGCCTTTTGCTTTCTTCAACTCCTCGGGCGTGAAACACCGGCCACTCCGAGTTAACCCACTGATCTCAGTTTGGAACGAAGGAAGAGGGGCTTGAATGTTGGAGGCATAACCATAATTATAAGGCATGGCATTATGATTTCCTTTTGTGTAGGAAGGTTTAGCCAAGATTAACTTTGGAGGCCCATTAATTGTTGATTGGACCCTACATACTCCTGACGTCCTATCTTGACCGTCCATCATACTCACGTCACAGTGTGCCCTCTAAGGGTTCGATCCTCAACTCTCCCCTTATCATCATTTTTGCAATCCTCTCACAAAACTCGATGCAATTCTCAATATGATGTCCCTCTCTACCATGGAACTCACAATAGTCACATCTCTCCAAATGGCTTTCAACCTTTATCTCTAAAAATCCCGATTGTACCAACATGTCGTACAACTTCTTCATGGATACCTTCAACGCCTTGCCTTGATTCCCAACTTCTATCATGCCCACTCCACTATTACTTGTGGCATGATTAGGCAATGGATTTGAATTGATGTTGGGCATGTCTTCGAAAGATACCCACCCCCTCTTGATAAGCTCTAACAATCTTCTTTTAAAGGCGTAACGGGTTTCAATTCCGTGCCCGGATTACCAAAGCATGGTATTCGCAAGTTAATTCTGGTTTGTACCATATGGGAAAAGGCGGTTGGATTGGTGGTAGAAGGATCGGAGCTATATGCCCAATGCTCGGCAATTTAGCGTACAAGTCCTTTAAAGGCATGGGTAATGGAGGCGGTTGCTCGAAGTGTATCCCTGCATATGGCCTTTGGTGGTTGTTTTGGTTGTTTGGTGGGGATTTGTTCGATTGGTGTTAAAAGGTTTGGTAAAGTTCATGTTGGCGAATTGATGGGTAGGCATTTGTGGGTTTTGGTAATTCACTTTTTTGCCTTTGTACCCGCCTTCCAAGTTGTTAACGTCACCTTCCCTTTTTCTTCCAATAAAACCTTTCTTCTCTAAAGGCTCCACTATGCGCCCTGCTTTAATCCCTTGCTCTATTCTTTACGCCACACGTACAAAGCATCATAGAAATGCTTTGAGATGAGCTACCCATTAAATGCTCGTAGTAAGGTGCCTTGAACGTATTGGCGAACAAAGTCACCATCTCTGTCTCTATCAAAGGGGGTTGCACATGTGTTGCCTCATCCCTCCATCTTTGCGCATAAGCCCTTACTGACTCTTGGCTTCTCTTTTCCATTGACATAAGGCTCGTTCGATCCGGAGCAATTTCCAAGTTGAACTTGTACGCTTAAGGAAAGCTTCCACCAAATCCTTCCATTTCTTGATTTTGGCATTATCCAACCTCATGTACCGGCTTAGTGCGAGATCCCGCTAGACTGTCTTGGAAAAAGTAGATCAACAACTTATCATCATTGATCACCTCAGCCATCTTGTTGCAATAGGATCGAAGGTGAGTGTTTGGGCATTCCAACCCAGTGTACTTTATAAACTCTGGTATCCTAAAATCTTTTGGTACCATGATGTTTGGTACCAAGCATACTTCGAAGCTCGCATGGGGTCAAAACAATCATTTCCCTCAAGCTGCTCTTAACCTCTCTTCCAAAGCGGATATCTTATCATCGTTCATAAAACAAGTGGACCTATTATCGGAAGGCCCATCCCTTTGTTAAATCTACAGGTGATGTGAGCTTGAGTGGGCTGGATGGGAATGGCGGGTGTAAAGTCTTTGCTCCATTGCGAATCGCCCCCAAGTTTTGAGATACCCCAGGGACATGAACTGGCGGTGCTCCGATTGGTGGTTGGGTAGACGTTCCCTCCCGTTCTTGGCTCTTAGAAGTTGCTCAAGCAGATTGGTCATTCGTGAAACTTCATTTCTCACAGATTCCAATTCACTTTGGTAGCGGGATTCTAGAGCGGCCCTCTCTTCATTCTCCATTCTTGATCTTAGCCTAGTGTGGTGAACCTTAGATGGGGGACCTATGTTTCACGATCTGGAGTGCATGGAAAAATGTAAATGAATGTATGATAAAGAACAATGCATGATGCATATGTAATGTGAGCTTGTTTTTCAAAAACGATTGATGGCCAACATTTTGCTTGCGTAATGGGCATGGATACCTTTGTCACGTTCCTTATCAGGGGTAGTTTTGCTCAAATTGCTGCTTTGGTAGACTTACCCCTACTCTATAAGAGATATTTCACAAAAGATGGGTCAAGGCCCCTTTTCATTAATAATATTGGCTAATACATCTTTTGAAAAAAAGATACAAAAAAGAAAAGAGGATACAACAAAAAGAAAAAAACAAAACATCAATCTTCCTCTCCATCCATATTTCTAGCCATTGGTAAGAAAACAAGGCCTCGATTCTCAATCTTTTCTAAGAAGACGTCAGTCTCAGCCAAGCTTTGTCGATAACGAAAGATGTCCCTCCCCACCCTTCGGGCATTGGCTCTAATAATCCGTGCATGAATGGCGGCTTCATCCATTTGCTCATCTATTTTGGCCATCTTCTCCATAAGCAACATGTTGTTCCGATTCAAGGTATTGTTGTTGGTGTCGATCTGTTCTTTATGTTTTTCTGAAGCTTCCAACTTTTCGGTCAACTGTTTTACCTTTTCCCGTTCTCTGTCAAGTTTCACTTTCAACATCCTAATTTCATTTTTCTTGGTTGCCAAATCTGCTTTAACAACCTCCTCTTCCTTCCCCTTTCTTTCGAACTCTTGCAATTCAGCTAGCCGACTTTCTACCATCACACATTTCTTGTTTAACTCATCATACTTCTTGATTCGGTCCATCAACTCTGCTTGAACGTGCAAGAATTTATCTTGATTGTATTCAGCATTTTCTCGATAGTCATTGAAGTCGGCTTTTAATGCTTCCAATTCAGAGCTGCTCTGCATCCAATCCAAAATCAGTGTTCCCCTCTCTTTCTCAGACTCTTCCATTACAGCCTTTCCTTTGCTCAGTTGCAGCTCCAACATCATTATTTTTGCATCTCTAGATTCGAGCTGTTCGTTTAGAAATACTCTGCTTTTGTCTCCCTCCATCATCATCATTTCTAATGTCGTTTTATCTACCTTACTCTTTCCCAATTCTATTTGGAGCCTTTCTAATTGCCCCATAAGGTCCTCCTCATTACTGACCTTTTTTCTTTTGAAAGACCCTTCTATAATTCGTGAAGGCCCGTCTTCAGAACATGGTATTCTAGGAGCGGCAGTCGGGGTCAAACTCCTCCACTTTTCATATCCTTCACTTGAGCTGGGGTCTCTCAACCTTTCAGACTCCTTTTGAATTAAAGTCAAGTGACCCCAATCTTGTTTAATAGTTTCAAGAACTTCTAGCGCGGATTGATCCTTGAAAAACCCGGAAAATTCAGCGAGTCCCACGGTTCTTGGGATGTGTTGTATGCCGCCTAATTGTCTTATCACCAGGGTCGGAGCATAACTGACATAACCTGTGATCCCAACTAAAGGTACCCAACATTTTTGTCCACAACTTACTAAGACATCAACCGCTTTGACCCAAGGGGCTTTCCAACTAAAGTTGCTACTAGGTAACTCTTGCAGTTTTTTCATCCAACCTTGATCGCCCAAGCTTCCCCATTCTTCTTCTTCTACTAACTTCAAGGGTTTTTGGTTAAACCACCAAAAATTATTAAAGATCGGCCTTTTGGTTTCAATATGGCTTACCATCCAGATGTATAATAACTGAGTACAACATCTCATTGCGCCTTTCCCCGTCTTCCTGAAATGGTTGAGGGTCGGGGAAGGTCTCGGCTAATATGGCGGTTATAGGGTTGACATGAGTATTTTCATATTCCACAAATGCAAAGCAGCGGCTTCTAGGCTTATAACCCCCTGTTAAGCTTGGAAATAATACAAGACCATATATCCCCGGAGCGATTAACTCTGTCTCTTTCTAGCATCGATCCATATTGCGATTTTTTTCTTTCTAGTTCAACCTCCGAAATTTCCACTTCAAACCGCCGGCATTCTTTTCTAAAAATCTGCTCAGGTATGGAATTTTCAAGCAATTTTGACAATTCGGGAATTACCTTGTCACTTCTCAAAGGGAAATAAACCTTGTGCAGGTGTTTGGGAAACTCTATCAACATTCCATACTCCTCTACAGTAGGACACAAATCCACATTTCCAAAGGAAAAACGTCTGTAATCAGGATCCCAAAAGTTAATCAGTGCTTTGATTGCTGGGTTCAATACTTCTATCTTCGTAATTTCTAACAGTCGCCCATACTTCACGGAAAATGCCGCCTCATCAATGTTCGACTATGAACCAATATTCTCTTCATCTCATTTACCATGCAATTCAGGTCTTTGACTACCGGAAGCTTCCTTGCATTACATCTAGAGTTGTCTCCCTCTGATAGTTGTGACAATTCAGAATTTTGCCCATATTCCACAATAGTAAATTTGGTAATGATGGCCATCTTATCGTTAAAAAGGGACCTGGAAACCAATATGCTTTATGGTTAGGTTTAATGTATTATGCAAAACATGTACAATGGAGCATACACCCTAAAGGCTGGTTCTAATTCTTTTATGCTTGACAAGGGTGGGTTGGCTATTTCGTCTCTAAAAGGGTCTCTTGTGTCCCAGTGATCGCCCTCGTGAAGGCAATATGGGGGCTCGTAGGTAATGGGATGGCATATGGACCAATCATTACCGATCTAAGCACTCAACGAAGAGTTGGGGTTTACACAAACTTAAACCTTGACTAAAAGTCATAAGGTAAGCCGCTAGTCCCCCACTTAACCTAAAGTTTTCTCGTATAAACTCTCACATAAAAAGAATGATGCATGAAACAATTCTATATAATGTATGAACAAAAATGTACAAAAATTAAAGCGTGTAAATAAAATAATCATCTTAATGACAAAATACGGACAAAACCAACAACAAAAATCAGACAAAACAATGCTTAGTCCACAAGGTCCCCGCTGGAGTCGCCATTCGTCGCACGTGTGCGGCGTCGCGGCGATCGTCCACCCTCTATGGTATGGATATATATATCTGGTAAACGTGGGGAGACAAGGAATTCTTTGTCTCTTAACGGTAAAAATTGGAATGGGAGTCGCCACCTAGTATTATGGTCACTAGGAACCCTAACTCGGTCCGAGAGATCGAGTACGGAGACCGGTTGCGTAAAGGGAAGGTATTAGCACCCCAAATACGCCCTACCTAAGGTAAGCTGCATTGTTTTATTTGTCGATCAAAATCTAAGGTTTGGTCATGTTTTCTATTTGTTGGTCCTGTTTATCTAAGACTCAAGAAAAGCCCTCCTCAATAAGAAGGTTCTTATCTTTAATGGGGCAGAACCTAACCGTTCTAATGTTGGAAAAACATTTAATATCCGGAATATGTATCACATGTAATATCGTACCCGGATACTAAAAGACAAACAAAATAAAATTTTTGTTGTTTTTGAAATTTTGGCCAATGTTCTCTTGACTCTAATAAACCTGGTTATCAAAGCCAAAATGCATGCTAAAACATTTTTTTTTTTTTTTTTAATGAAAAATACCATATGATTTTTTAGCATGGAGATACTTGGCCGTATGCACAAAAACATTTTTTTATTTTTTAAAAAAACAAGTTTTTTTTTTTTGGAAGTTTTGACGAAAACCAGGTATTTTAATATCGGATTTTTGTATTTTTAATAACATGAAAAATATTGCTTGATATTAATCAAAATGACATAAAAATACGCGGGAAACTTGTAAAATTACAAACAAATATTTTTGAATTTTTTCTAAAAAAATAAAAAAATGGGCCGGATCTGGCCCACCATCCGGGCCGGGCCTCGACCCGACCCATATCGTAGGCTGGACTCAGCCGGCCGCGTGGGCTGGGCTGATGTTCCAGCCCATAAGCAATTAAAAGGGGGGGTTACTTGTGCTGTGCACAGTAACTCAGCAAAAATATAATTAGCTAGTTACGTGCACAGCACATTAACTAGCTAATTAATCTTCCTTTCTGCAGAACGTAAACGTTCGCATGCAAAATGAAGCTGAAGCAAAACGACAGGGAAGGGGAGAAAGTTACCTGGAGTTGTGGCGACGCTGGCGGTAGCAGATGCAGCAGGGTGGCGATGTAGGCAGCGGCTGTTCTCTTTCCTTCTCTCCCGTCTCCTCTGTTTCTCTTCTTTGCCCCTTCTCTGTCTTTCGTTGTTCACTCTCTCTGTTCTGCTCCTCTTCTTCCTCTTCAGTTCTGCTGGCGTTGGCGGCGTTAATGGTGGCAGGATGGCGGTGGCGGCCACCGGGAAGCCCGATGACCGCGGCCGTGCTTCTTCTCCACGGTGCGGCGACACTAACGTCTCGTGTCTTCCTCTTCTGGTCTCAGTTTTTTTTTTATCAACTTTCAGCTCCCCTCTTTTCCTTCCCTTCCTTCCTCTATTCTTCCGTGCTTCCTTTTCGTTTTTTTTCTGTTTAAGTTTGCTGGTGGAGGCGTTTGTTTCTCTCTAAACCTTTCTCTCCTCTCAACATCTCCTCTCGTTTTCTTCCCTCTAGTTTCTACTTTCGGTCCCTTGCTCTTCCATGGTGTTTCACTCCTTCGGTCTCACCTCTCTTTCTCTCTAATCACTGTCGGTCTCTCTCTCGGTCTCCCTCACTTTTTCTTTCTAACGAAAACGTTCCAGCCTCCCTTCTCCCTCTCCTCTTCCTCAATGCAACTTCTCTAAACTTTCAACTTCTCTAAATCTCCTCTCCTCCCTTTTTCTCCTCTCGCACTCCCTCTGTATTTATAGGCAGAGGGAGAGGGCCACCATGCCCTATTCCGCCATGGTGCATGGCATAGTGGTATAGGGGCGACTATCGCAGCCCCGCCCCTACCTCCGTAGGGCATCTTTCGGCGTGATGGCGTGGTGGTGTCGGTGAAGGGACAAGTTAGGTCGTAGTTGTTTTTTTTTGGGTTTTGGGAGAGAGAAAGGAGAGAAAAAAAATGGGGGGAAAAATGCTTCTTCTTCCCATGTTCTCTCGCGTGTCCATGGGAAGAAGCAAGCTTATGGTGTCTCTCTTCTTCTTTTTTTTTTTTTTTTTTTTTTTTTTGTGGTGAAATGCATGAAACGTTGTTTTGACCAAAACACGTCGTTTCATTTAAACGAAAAATCGGCGCCAAAATGGGTCCAATTTCAGATCGGCCCTTCAATTTGCGCGCTTTTTCACTATGGTCCTTGATTTTGGATTTCTTTAATCGAGTCCCTAATTGGCCACCAGACTTCAATATGTATGCAATTAAGCCCCTGATTTGACCAAATCAACTCTCAAAAATTATACTTTGATCCCATAACTTTAATTTCTTCCAATTAAAACCCAAATTGACTTAAAAATCAATTTTTCTTGCGATCAAACGCTCCATAAATTCAATTAAACCTTCAATGAAATTTAATTGAGTTTATAAACATCTGATTTGTACATTTCTTCCTCAAATAAAATTTTCTTTATCAATAGGGCTCTCCTAGGTCCAACGATTTCTTGTCAAAATTTCAATTTTTGTATTTTTGAACCTCCTCACCCAATTTTTGACCATTTTCGGGCGCTTTGCCATCCTCTTTTCACTTGTTATTATTTTTTTTGATAATATTTTGATTTTTATTTATTTATATTTTTTTTGTATTTTGTGTGGGGACCCAAAAATGGGTTACAACACTATCTTTCAAATTTTCTACACAGAAATCGTACATACTTTTTTTTTTATAAATTATTTTTATTATTTTAAAACTTTTAAACTATCGTTCAAGTATCCTAAACAGAAATCCTTGAAATATTTGTTAATTATTTTTATAATTTGAAAACATTTAAACTATCCTTCAAGTATCCTAAAGAGAAATCCTATTTATTTTGTTTTTTAAAAATTATTTTTATAATTTTAAAACATTTAAACTATCTTCCAAGTATCCTAAACAGAAATCCAAGTGACTTTGTTTTTTAATTATTTTATAATTTTATAACATTTATACTATCTTTCAAATTTTCTAAACAAAAATCCTACATATTTTTTTTTATAAATTTTTATTATTATTTTAAAATATTTAAACTATCGTTCAAGTATCCTAAACAGAAATTCTATTAACTTAGTTTTTAATTATTTTAATAATTATAAAACATTTGAACTATCCTTCAACTATCCTAAATAGAAATCGTAGTACCTTTTTTTAAAAAAATTGTTTTTATAATTTTAAAACATTTAAACTATCTTTCAAGTATCATAAACAGAAATCCTAATAATTTTTTTAATGTTTTTTATAATTTTAAAACATTTAAACTATCATTAAAGTATCCTAAACAGAAATCTTAGTAATTGTTTTTCAACTATTTTTATAATTATAAAATATTTGAACTATCCTTCAACTATCCTAAACAGAAACCTAGTAACTTTTTAAAAAAAAATTATTTTTATAATTTTATAACGATTATACTATCTTTCAAATTTCATAAAAAGAAATCCTACATACCTTTTTTTTAATAGTTATTTTTATTATTTTAAAACATTTAAACTATCTTTCAAGTATTATAAACGAAATCCTAATAATTTTTTTAATGTTTTTTATAATTTTAAAACATTTAAACTATCATTAAAGTATCCTAAACAGAAATCTTCGTAATTGTTTTTCAACTATTTTTATAATTATAAAACATTTGAACTATCTTTCAACTATCCTAAACAGAAACGTAGTAACTTTTTTAAAAAAAATTATTTTTATAATTTTATAACGATTATACTATCTTTCAAATTTCATAAAAAGAAATCCTACATACCTTTTTTTTATTAATTATTTTTATTATTTTAATACATTTAAACTATCGATCAAATATCCTAAACGAAATCTTAGTAACTTTGTTTTTAATTATTTTAAATATTTAAACTATCTTTCAAGTTTTCTAAACGAGAATTCCTATTTACTTTTGTTTAATAAACTATTTTTATAATTTTAAAACATTTAAACTATCTTCCAAGTATCCTAAACGAAATCCAAGTGACTTTGTTTTTTAATTATTTTATAATTTTATAACATTTATACTATCTTTCAAATTTTCTAAATAGAAATCGTACATACTTTTTTTTATAAATTATTTTTATTTTTTTAATACATTTAAACTATCGCTCAAGTATCCTAAACAGAAATTCTTGAAATATTTTTTAATTATTTTTATAATTTGAAAACATTTAAACTATCATTCAAGTATCCTAAAGAGAAATCCTATTTCTTTTGTTTTTTAAAAATTATTTTTATAATTATTAAATATTTAAACTATATTCCAAGTATCCTAAACGTAAATCCAAGTGACTTTGTTTTTTAATTATTTTATAATTTTATAACATTTATACTATCTTTCAAATTTTCTAAACAGAAATCGTACATATTTTTTTATATAAATTATTTTTATTATTTTAATACATTTAAACTATCGTTCATGTATCATAAACAGAAATCTTAGAAATATTTTTTAATTATTTTTATAATTTGAAAACATTTAAACTATCATAAATAGAAATCGTAGTAACTTTTTTTAAAAAAAGTATTTTTATAATTTTAAAACATTTAAACTATCTTTCAAGAATCCTAAACGGAAATCCTAATAATTTTTTAAATGTTTTTTATAATTTTAAAACATTTAAACTATCATTAAAGTATCCTAAACAGAAATCCAAATAATTGTTTTTCAATTATTTTTAAAATTATAAAACATTTGAACTATCCTTCAACTATCCTAAACAGAAATCCAAGTGACTTTGTTTTTTAATTATTTTATAATTTTATAACATTTATACTATCTTTCAAATTTTCAAACGTAAATCCTATATTTTTTTTATAAATTATTTTTATTATTTTAATACACTTAAACTATCGTTCAAGTATCCTAAACAGAAATCCTACAAATCTTTTATAATTATTTTTATAATTCCTAAACAGAAATCCTAGTAAATTTTTATTAAAAAATTATTTTTATTATTTTATAACATTTATACTATCTTTCAAATTTCATAAACAGAAATCCTACATACCTTTTTTTTATTAGTTATTTTTATTATTTTAATACATTTAAACGATCGTTCAAGTAACAAAAACAGAAATCCTAGTAACTTTGTTTTTAATTATTTTAATAATTATAAAAGATTTGAACTATCCTTCAACTATCCTAAACAGAAACCTAGTAGCTTTTTTTAAAAAATTATTTTTATAATTTTACAACATTTATACTATCTTTCAAATTTCATAAACAGAAATCCTACATACCTTTTTTTATTAATCATTTTTATTATTTTAATATATTTAAACGATCGCTCAAGTATCCTAAAAAGAAATCCTATTAACTTTGTTTTTAATTCTTTTAATAATTATAAAACATTTGAACTATCCTTCAACTATCCTAAACTGAAACCTAGTAACTTTTTTTAAAACTATTTTTATAATTTTATAACAATTATACTATCTTTCAAATTTCATAAACAGAAATCCTACATCCCTTTTTTATATTAATTATTTTTATTATTTTAATACATTTAAACTATCGTTCAAGTATCCTAAACAGAAATCCTAGTAAGTTAGATTTTAATTATTTTAATAATTATAAAACATTTGAACTATCCTTCAACTATCTTAAACAGAAACCTAGTAACATTTTTTTTAAAATTATTTTTATAATTTTATAACAATTATACTATCTTTCAAATTTCATAAACAAAAATACTACATACCTTTTTTTTATTAATTATTTTTATTATTTTAATACATTTAAACTATCGCTCAAGTATCCTAAAAATGAAATCCTAGTAACTTAGTTTTTAATTATTTTAATAATTATAAAATATTTGAACTATTCTTCAGCTATCCTAAACAAAAATCCTAGTAACTTTTTTTTAAAAAATTATTTTTATAATTTTATAACATTTATACTATCTTTCAAATTTCATAAACAGAAATCCTACATACCTTTTTTTTATTAATTATTTTTATTATTTTTATAATTTAAACTATCGTTCAAGTATCCTAAACAGAAATCCTAGTAACTTTGTTTTTAATTATTTTAATAATTTTAAAATATTTAAACTATCTTCCAAATATCCTAAACAATAATCCAAGTGACTTTGTTTTTTAATTATTTTATAATTTTATAACATTTATACTATCTTTCAAATTTTCTAAACAGAAATCGTACATATTTTTTTTATAAATTATTTTTATTATTTTAATACATTTAAACTATCGTTCAAGTATCCTAAACAGAAATCCTAAAAATATTTTAGAATTATTTTTATAATTCCTAAACAGAAATCCTAGTAACTTTTTTTTAAAAAATTATTTTTATAATTTTATAACATTTATACTATCTTTAAAATTTTCTAAACAGAAATCCTACATATCTTTTTTTTATTAATTATTTTTATTATTTTAATACATTTAAACTATCGTTCAAGTATCCTAAATGAAATCCTTGAAATATTTTTTAATTATTTTTTAATTTGAAAACATTTAAACTATCATTCAAGTATCATAAAGAGAAATCCTATTTATTTATTTTTTAAAATTATTTTTATAATTTTAAAATATTTAAACTATCTTCCAAGTATCCTAAACAGAAATCCAAGTGACTTTGTTTTTTAATTATTTTATAATTTTATAACATTTATACCATCTTTCAAATTTTCTAAACAGAAATCGTACATATTTTTTTTATAAATTATTTTTATTATTTTAATACATTTAAACTATCGCTCATGTATCCTAAACGGAAATTTTAGAAATATTTTTTAATTATTTTTATAATTTGAAAACATTTAAACTATCATTCAAGTATCCTAAATAGAAATCCTATTTATTTTGTTTTTTTCAAATTATTTTTATAATTTTAAACTTTTAAACTATCTTTCAAGTATCATAAACAGAAATCCTAATAATTGTTTTTAATGTTTTTTATAATTTTAAAACATTTAAACTATCATTAAAGTATCCTAAACGAAATCCTCCTAATTGTTTTTCAATTATTTTTATAATTATAAAACATTTGAACTATCCTTCAACTATCTTAAACAGAAATCCTAGTAACGCTTTTTATAATTTTATAACATTTATACTATCTTTCAAATTTCATAAACGGAAATCCTACATAATGCTTTTTTTATTAGTCATTTTTATTATTTTAATACATTTAAACGATCGCTCAAGTATCCTAAACAGAAATCCTAGTAAATTTGTTTTTAATTATTTTAATAATTATAAAACATTTGAACTATCCTTCAACTATCCTAAACAGAAACCTAGTACCTTTTTTTAAAAAATTATTTTTATAATTTTATAACAATTATACTATCTTTCAAATTTCATAAAAGTAAATCCTACATACCTTTTTTTTATTAATTATTTTTATTATTTTAATACATTTAAACTATCGCTCAAGTATTCTAAACGAAATCCTAGTAACTTAGTTTTTAATTATTTTAATAATTATAAAACATTTAAACTATCTTTCAAGTTTTCTAAACGAATTCCTATTTACTTTTGTTTAATAAATTATTTTTATTATTTTAAAACATTTAAACTATCTTCCAAGTATCCTAAACAAATCCAAGTGACTTTGTTTTTTAATTATTTTATAATTTTATAACATTTATACTATCTTTCAAATTTTTTTAAACGAAATAGAACATATTTTTTTTTATAAATTATTTTTATTATTTTAATACATTTAAACTATCGTTCATGTATCATAAAACGAAATCTTATAAATATTTTTTTAATTATTTTTATAATTTGAAAACATTTAAACTATCATTCAAATATCCTAAATAGAAATCCTATTTATTTGTTTTTTTGAAATTATTTTTATAATTTTAAACATTTAAACTATCTTTCAAGTATCCTAAACAGAAATCCTAATAATTGTTTTTAATGTTTTTTATAACTTTAAAACTTTTAAACTATCATTAAAGTATCCTAAACAGAAATCCTACTAATTGTTTTTCAATTATTTTTATAATTATAAAACATTTGAACTATCCTTCAACTATCTTAAACGAAATCCTAGTAACTTTTTTATAATTTTATAACATTTATACTATCTTTCAAATTTCATAAACGAAATCCTACATACCGTTTTTTTATTAGTTATTTTTATTATTTTAATACATTTAAACGATCGCTCAAGTATCCTAAACGAAATCCTAGTAAATTTGTTTTTAATTATTTTAATAATTATAAAACATTTGAACTATCCTTCAACTATCCTAAAGTAAATCTAGTACCTTTTTTTAAAAAATTATTTTTATAATTTTATAACAATTATACTATCTTTCAAATTTCATAAAACAAATCCTACATACCTTTTTTTTATTAATTATTTTTATTATTTTAATACATTTAAACTATCGTTCAAGTATCCTAAACGAAATCCTAGTAACTTAGTTTTTAATTATTTTAATAATTATAAAACATTTAAACTATGTTTCAAGTTTTCTAAACGTAATTCCTATTTACTTTTGTTTAATAAATTATTTTTATTATTTTAAAACATTTAAACTATCTTCCAAGTATCCTAAAGCTCAATCCAAGTGACTTTGTTTTTTAATTATTTTATAATTTTATAACATTTATACTATCTTTCAAATTTTCTAAACAGAAATCGTACATATTTTTTTATATAAATTATTTTTATTATTTTAATACATTTAAACTATCGTTCATGTATCATAAATAGAAATCTTAGAAATATTTTTTTAATTATTTTTATAATTTGAAAACATTTAAACTATCATTCAAATATCCTAAATAGAAATCCTATTTATTTTGTTTTTTTGAAATTATTTTTATAATTTTAAACATTTAAACTATCTTTCAAGTATCCTAAAATGTAAATCCTAATAATTGTTTTTAATGTTTTTTATAACTTTAAAACATTTAAACTATCATTAAAGTATTCTAAATGAAATCCTACTAATTGTTTTTCAATTATTTTTATAATTATAAAACATTTGAACTATCCTTCAACTATCTTAAACAGAAATCCTAGTAACTTTTTTATAATTTTATAACATTTATACTATCTTTCAAATTTCATAAACAGAAATCCTACATACCTTTTTTTATTAGTTATTTTTATTATTTTAATACATTTAAACGATCGTTCAAGTATCCTAAACGTAATCCTAGTAAATTTGTTTTTAATTATTTTAATAATTATAAAACATTTGAACTATCCTTCAACTATCCTAAAGAAATCTAGTACCTTTTTTTAAAAAATTATTTTTATAATTTTATAACAATTATACTATCTTTCAAATTTCATAAAACAAATCCTACATCCCTTTTTTATATTAATTATTTTTATTATTTTAATACATTTAAACTATCGTTCAAGTATCCTAAACGAGAAATCCTAGTAAGTTAGATTTTAATTATTTTAATAATTATAAAACATTTGAACTATCCTTCAACTATCTTAAACGAAACCTAGTAACTTTTTTTAAAACTATTTTTATAATTTTATAACAATTATACTATCTTTCAAATTTCATAAACGTAAATCCTACATCCCTTTTTTATATTAATTATTTTTATTATTTTAATACATTTAAACTATCGTTCAAGTATCCTAAACGGAAATCCTAGTAAGTTAGATTTTAATTATTTTAATAATTATAAAACATTTGAACTATCCTTCAACTATCTTAAACGAAACCTAGTAACATTTTTTTTAAAATTATTTTTATAATTTTATAACAATTATACTATCTTTCAAATTTCATAAAAAAAAATACTACATACCTTTTTTTTATTAATTATTTTTATTATTTTAATACATTTAAACTATCGTTCAAGTATCCTAAACAGAAATCCTAGTAACTTAGTTTTTAATTATTTTAATAATTATAAAATATTTGAACTATTCTTCAGCTATCCTAAACAAAAATCCTAGTAACTTTTTTAAAAAAATTATTTTTATAATTTTATAACATTTATACTATCTTTCAAATTTCATAAACAGAAATCCTACATACCTTTTTTTTATTAATTATTTTTATTATTTTTATAATTTAAACTATCGTTCAAGTATCCTAAACTAAATCCTAGTAACTT
This sequence comes from Populus x sibirica, assembly GCA_019202695.1. NCBI lineage: Eukaryota > Viridiplantae > Streptophyta > Magnoliopsida > Malpighiales > Salicaceae > Populus > Populus x sibirica. The sequence continues at coordinate 52,314 of JAGMVL010001751.1, forward strand.
TGTTTTTAATTATTTTAATAATTTTAAAATATTTAAAACTATCTTCCAAATATCCTAAACAATAATCCAAGTGACTTTGTTTTTTAATTATTTTATAATTTTATAACATTTATACTATCTTTCAAATTTTCTAAACAGAAATCGTACATATTTTTTTATAAATTATTTTTATTATTTTAATACATTTAAACTATCGTTCAAGTATCCTAAAGGCAATCCTAAAAATATTTTAGAATTATTTTTATAATTCCTAAAACGAAATCCCTAGTAACTTTTTTTAAAAAATTATTTTTATAATTTTATAACATTTATACTATCTTTAAAATTTTCTAAACGAAAATCCTACATATCTTTTTTTTATTAATTATTTTTATTATTTTAATACATTTAAACTATCGTTCAAGTATCCTAAACAGAAATCCTTGAAATATTTTTTAATTATTTTTTAATTTGAAAACATTTAAACTATCATTCAAGTATCATAAAGAGAAATCCTATTTATTTATTTTTTAAAATTATTTTTATAATTTTAAAATATTTAAACTATCTTCCAAGTATCCTAAACGAAATCCAAGTGACTTTGTTTTTTAATTATTTTATAATTTTATAACATTTATACCATCTTTCAAATTTTCTAAACGAAATCGTACATATTTTTTTATAAATTATTTTTATTATTTTAATACATTTAAACTATCGCTCATGTATCCTAAACAGAAATTTTAGAAATATTTTTTAATTATTTTTATAATTTGAAAACATTTAAACTATCATTCAAGTATCCTAAATAGAAATCCTATTTATTTTGTTTTTTTCAAATTATTTTTATAATTTTAAACTTTTAAACTATCTTTCAAGTATCATAAAACGGAAATCCTAATAATTGTTTTTAATGTTTTTTATAATTTTAAAACATTTAAACTATCATTAAAGTATCCTAAACAGAAATCCTCCTAATTGTTTTTCAATTATTTTTATAATTATAAAACATTTGAACTATCCTTCAACTATCTTAAACAGAAATCCTAGTAACGTTTTTTATAATTTTATAACATTTATACTATCTTTCAAATTTCATAAACGAAATCCTACATACGTTTTTTTATTAGTCATTTTTATTATTTTAATACATTTAAACGATCGTTCAAGTATCCTAAACAGAAATCCTAGTAAATTTGTTTTTAATTATTTTAATAATTATAAAACATTTGAACTATCCTTCAACTATCCTAAACAGAAAGCTAGTACCTTTTTTTAAAAAATTATTTTTATAATTTTATAACAATTATACTATCTTTCAAATTTCATAAACGTAAATCCTACATACCTTTTTTTTATTAATTATTTTTATTATTTTAATACATTTAAACTATCGTTCAAGTATTCTAAACAGAAATCCTAGTAACTTAGTTTTTAATTATTTTAATAATTATAAAACATTTAAACTATCTTTCAAGTTTTCTAAACGGAATTCCTATTTACTTTTGTTTAATAAATTATTTTTATTATTTTAAAACATTTAAACTATCTTCCAAGTATCCTAAACGAAATCCAAGTGACTTTGTTTTTTAATTATTTTATAATTTTATAACATTTATACTATCTTTCAAATTTTTTAAACAGAAATAGAACATATTTTTTTTTATAAATTATTTTTATTATTTTAATACATTTAAACTATCGTTCATGTATCATAAACAGAAATCTTATAAATATTTTTTAATTATTTTTATAATTTGAAAACATTTAAACTATCATTCAAATATCCTAAATAGAAATCCTATTTATTTGTTTTTTTGAAATTATTTTTATAATTTTAAACATTTAAACTATCTTTCAAGTATCCTAAACAGCAATCCTAATAATTGTTTTTAATGTTTTTTATAACTTTAAAACTTTTAAACTATCATTAAAGTATCCTAAACAGAAATCCTACTAATTGTTTTTCAATTATTTTTATAATTATAAAACATTTGAACTATCCTTCAACTATCTTAAACAGAAATCTTAGTAACTTTTTTATAATTTTATAACATTTATACTATCTTTCAAATTTCATAAACAGAAATCCTACATACCTTTTTTTATTAGTTATTTTTTATTATTTTAATACATTTAAACGATCGTTCAAGTATCCTAAACGAAATCCTAGTAAATTTGTTTTTAATTATTTTAATAATTATAAAACATTTGAACTATCCTTCAACTATCCTAAACAGGAAATCTAGTACCTTTTTTTAAAAAATTATTTTTATAATTTTATAACAATTATACTATCTTTCAAATTTCATAAATAAATCCTACATACCTTTTTTTTATTAATTATTTTTATTATTTTAATACATTTAAACTATCGTTCAAGTATCCTAAACGAAATCCTAGTAACTTCGTTTTTAATTATTTTAATAATTATAAAACATTTAAACTATGTTTCAAGTTTTCTAAAAGTAATTCCTATTTACTTTTGTTTAATAAATTATTTTTATTATTTTAAAACATTTAAACTATCTTCCAAGTATCCTAAAGTGGAATCCAAGTGACTTTGTTTTTTAATTATTTTATAATTTTATAACATTTATACTATCTTTCAAATTTTCTAAACGAGGAAATCGTACATATTTTTTTATATAAATTATTTTTATTATTTTAATACATTTAAACTATCGTTCATGTATCATAAATAGAAATCTTAGAAATATTTTTTTAATTATTTTTATAATTTGAAAACATTTAAACTATCATTCAAATATCCTAAATAGAAATCCTATTTATTTTGTTTTTTTGAAATTATTTTTATAATTTTAAACATTTAAACTATCTTTCAAGTATCCTAAATGGAAATCCTAATAATTGTTTTTAATGTTTTTTATAACTTTAAAACATTTAAACTATCATTAAAGTATTCTAAAGAAATCCTACTAATTGTTTTTCAATTATTTTTATAATTATAAAACATTTGAACTATCCTTCAACTATCTTAAAAACTTAAATCCTAGTAACCTTTTTATAATTTTATAACATTTATACTATCTTTCAAATTTCATAAACAGTAAATCCTACATACCTTTTTTTTATTAGTTATTTTTATTATTTTAATACATTTAAACGATCGTTCAAGTATCCTAAGCATAATCCTAGTAAATTTGTTTTTAATTATTTTAATAATTATAAAACATTTGAACTATCCTTCAACTATCCTAAACAGAAATCTAGTACCTTTTTAAAAAAAATTAATTTTATAATTTTATAACAATTATACTATCTTTCAAATTTCATAAACAGAAATTCTACAATTTCATAAACAGAAATCCTACATACCTTTTTTTATTAATTATTTTTATTATTTTAATACATTTAAACTATCGTTCAAGTATCCTAAACAGAAATCCTAGTAACTTAGTTTTTAATTATTTTAATAATTATAAAACATTTAAACTATCTTTCAAGTTTTCTAAACGGAATTCCTATTTACTTTTGTTTAATAAATTATTTTTATTATTTTAAAACATTTAAACTATCTTCCAAATATCCTAAACACAAATCCAAGTGACTTTATTTTTTAATTATTTTATAATTTTATAACATTTATACAATCTTTCAAATTTTCTAAACAGAAATCCTACATACCTTTTTTTATTAATTATTTTTATTATTTTAATACATTTAAATTATCGTTAAAGTATCCTAAACGAAATCCTTGAAATATTTTTTAATTATTTTTATAATTTGAAAACATTTAAACTATCATTCAAGTATCCTGAAGAGAAATCCTATTTATTTTATTTTTAAAAAATTATTTTTATAATTTTAAAATATTTAAACTATCTTCCAAGTGTCCTAAACAGAAATCCAAGTGACTTTGTTTTTTAATTATTTTAATAATTATAAAACATTTAAACTATCTTTCAAGTTTTCTAAACAGAATTCCTATTTACTTTTGTTTAATAAATTATTTTTATTATTTTAAAACATTTAAACTATCTTCCAAGTATCCTAAACACAAATCCAAGTGACTTTGTTTTTTAATTATTTTATAATTTTATAACATTTAAACTATCTTTCAAATTTCATAAACAGAAATCCTACATACCTTTTTTTATTAATTATTTTAATACATTTAAACTATCGTTCAAATATCCCAAACAAATCATAGTTACTTTGTTTTTAATTATTTTAATAATTTTTAAAATATTTAAACTATCTTTCAAGTTTTCTAAATAGAATTCCTATTTACTTTTGTTTAATAAATTATTTTTATAATTTTAAAACATTTAAGCTATCTTCCAAGTATCCTAAGCAGAAATCCAAGTGACTTTGTTTTTGTAATTATTTTATAATTTTATAACATTTATACTATCTTTCAAATTTTCTAAACGGGAAATCCTACATACCTTTTTTTATTAATTATTTTTATTATTTTAATACATTTAAACTATCGTTAAAGTATCCTAAAAGTAAATCCTAGAAATATTTTTTAATTATTTTTATAATTTGAAAACATTTAAACTGTCATTCTAGTATCCTAAATAGAAATCCTATTTATTTTGTTTTTTAAAAATTATTTTTATAATTTTAAAACATTTAAACTATCTTTCAAGTATCCTAAACAGAAATCCTAATAATTTTTTTAATGTTTTTTATAATTTTAAAACATTTAAACTGTCATTAAAGTATCCTAAACAAAATCCTAGTAATTGTTTTTCAATTATTTTTATAATTATAAAACATTTGAACTATCTTTCAACTATCCTAAACAGAAATTCTAGTAACTTTTTTTTAAAAAATTATTTTTATAATTTTATAACATTTATACTATCTTTCAAATTTCATAAACAATAAATCCTACATACCTTTTTTTTATTATTTATTTTTATTATTTTAATACATTTAAACGATCGTTCAAGTAACAAAAACTGAAATCCTAGTAACTTTGTTTTTAATTATTTTAATAATTATAAAAAATTTGAACTATCCTTCAACTATCCTAAACAGAAACCTAGTAGCTTTTTCTAAAAAATTATTTTTATAATTTTACAACATTTATACAATCTTTCAAATTTCATAAACATAAATCCTACATACCTTTTTTTATTAATTATTTTTATTATTTTAATACATTTAAACTATCGTTCAAATATCCCAAACAGAAATCATAGTTACTTTGTTTTTAATTATTTTAATAATTTTAAAATATTTAAACTATCTTTCAAGTTTTCTAAATAGAATTCCTATTTACTTTTGGTTAATAAGTTATTTTTATAATTTTAAAACATTTAAGCTATCTTTCAAGTATCCTAAACAGAAATCCAAGTGACTTTGTTTTGTAATTATTTTATAATTTTATAACATTTATACTATCTTTCAAATTTTCTAAATCCTACATACTTTTTTTTTATTAATTATTTTTATTATTTAAATACATTTAAACTATCGTTAAAGTATCCTCTAAATCCTTGAAATACTTTTTAATTATTTTTATAATTTGAAAACATTTAAACTATCATTCAAGTATCCTAAAGATAAATCCTATTTATTTTATTTTTTAAATATTATTTTTAAAATTTTAAAATATTTAAACTATCTTCCAAGTATCCTAAACAGAAATCCAAGTGACTTTGTTTTTTAATTATTTTAAAATTTTATAACATTTATACTATCTTTTAAATCTTCTAAGCGAGAATCGTACATATTTTTTTTTTTTACAAATTATTTTTATTATTTCAATACATTTAAACTATCGTTCAAGTATCCTAAACAGAAATTCTAAAAATATTTTATAATTATTTTTATAATTCCTAAACACAAATCCTAGTAACGTTTTTTAAAAAAATTATTTTTATAATTTTATAACATTTATACTATCTTTCAAATTTCATAAACAGAAATCCTACATATCTTTTTTTTAATAGTTATTTTTTTTATTTTAATACATTTAAACGATCGTTCAAGTATCCTAAACAGAAATCCTAGTAACTTTGTTTTTAATTATTTTAATAATTATAAAAAATTTGACCTATCATTCAACTATCCTAAACAGAAACCTAGTAGCTTTTTTTAAAAAATTATTTTTATAATTTTAGAACATTTAAACTATCTTTCAAATTTCATAAACGAAATCCTACATACCTTTTTTTATTAATTCTTTTTATTATTTTAATACATTTAAACTATCGTTCAAATATCCCAAACGAAATCATAGTTACTTTGTTTTAATTTTTTTAATAATTTTAAAATATTTAAACTATCTTTTAAGTTTTCTAAAGCAGAATCCCTATTTACTTTTGTTTAATAAATTATTTTTATAATTTTAAAACATTTAAACTATCTTCCAAGTATCCTAAACAGAAATCCAAGTGCCTTTGTTTTTTAATTATTTTTACAATTTTATAACATTTATACTATCTTTCAAATTTCATAAACATAAATCCTACATACCTTTTTTTATTAATTATTTTTATTATTTTAATACGTTTAAACTATCGTTCAAATATCCCAAACATAAATCATAGTTACTTTGTTTTTAATTATTTTAATAATTTTAAAATATTTAAACTATCTTTCAAGTTTTCTAAATAGAATTCCTATTTACTTTTGTTTAATAAATTATTTTTATAATTTTAAAACATTTAAGCTATCTTCCAAGTATCCTAAGCAGAAATCCAAGTGACTTTGTTTTGTAATTATTTTATAATTTTATAACATTTATACTATCTTTCAAATTTTATATACAGAAATCCTACATACCTTTTATTTATTAATTATTTTTATTATTTTAATACATTTAAACTATCGTTAAAGTATCCTAAACAGAAATCCTTGAAATACTTTTTAATTATTTTTATAATTTGAAAACATTTAAACTATCATTCAAGTATCCTAAAGATAAATCCTATTTATTTTATTTTTAAAAAATTATTTTTAAAATTTTAAAATATTTAAACTATGTTCCAAGTATCCTAAACAGAAATCCAAGTGACTTTGTTTTTTAATTATTTTAAAATTTTATAACATTTATACTATCTTTTAAATCTTCTAAACAGAAATCGTACATACTTTTTTTTTTACAAATTATTTTTATTATTTCAATACATTTAAACTATCGTTCAAGTATCCTAAACAGAAATCCTAGTAACTTTGTTTTTAATTA